>VZRH01008443.1:1745552-1835000 GCA_013397555.1 Urocynchramus pylzowi | reverse complement strand
GGGGTTTGGGGATGATCTCAACCCAGGAGAATGTTAACATAGGTATAGGGAAGGGGCACAGTTTGGGGTAAACTACTTAGGAAAACTAAAGGAATACAAAAAACTATTACAAAGTATTACAAAATACAAAAACACACTACAACATTCTGCCATCAGAAACGTCTTAATAAAGATGCTCTGGAAGAGCCTGGCAGTGAGCATGGGTGGGTAGACAGCTGCCAACCCAGGACCTGCCCAGGTGTCAGGGGTTACCTGCCAGCCCTGGCACCAGCCCAGCCCTGACATCACGTCCTGACTGTTCTCCAGAATGTGAACTGCAGGAAGCAAAGGCTGGCACTGCCAAACTCAGCTTCGTGTCTTTTTATTGTAAAGGTCTGACTCCTTTTTCCTGCAGTTCTTAAGTGTGGCCCTTTGAGCATAATTGAATGAGACAGAAGCAAAAATTTAGAGGTTTCTGCTTTGGAAAGAGATGTGACGCTCGTTTATTGTTAACCACAAAACATGGGCCCCTTTTCTTTCTTCTTTTTCCTTTTTCTTGGTGTCAACTTCACAGTTCCTATTACTTCAAAATAACTTGGGTTTTAACAGAGCCTAATACCCCAAAATGTCCTCATCAACATGTTGGAATGCCCCTTCTTCAGGGATTGGAGCCACCAAGCATCCTGAAGGTTTGGCTGCCACCAGAGCAGGACCAGACAAGCAGAGCCTCATTTTTACCTGCACCAAACACCTCATTAATTCCAATTTTTATAACCCCTTTCCACCTCCCACACTGCAGCTTTCCAGAGGCTGCAGCAGAATTTCCCTGTTTCCCAGAACATTTCTCTGCAGATGAATCCTTCTGTTACCTGGATGAGAACAAAGAATTGAAGTCCAAGTTGTCAATAATTATCTACTTCATTCAATTTTGTGATTATAAGTTTGGGGTGGGCTGTAATGATGGTCTTTTGTCATCTCCTGCACAACCCAGGGTGATCCTTGTCCTGAATTTTTCCCCACCCAGTGGTGCCTCTGGGTCATGCTGAGCACCCAGAAGAAAACAACCCAATTTTGGCTTCTAGTGATGGAGAATCCTACATCCATAATTCAAATCTTCATGTAGTATCTTATAGTTATCTACTTCCACCATTAAAAATTTTAACTGTGTTTCCAGCCCAGATTTGTCTGGATGTTGTATCTTGTTTTATCTCCTTTTGATATGCAAAGAAGAATCCCATTCCTAAATCAGTTTTCTTCACATTTTAAGTTGATTGGCCAAATGCAGTTTTAAAGTAAAATTTAGGAATATTGGGCAGCCTATGATGACAACAGGGGCAAAAAAAAATAGGACATTTCCATATTAATGCTTTGTCCTCAGCAGTGTCCATTCCAAAGTCAAATAGTGATGCTGGAGCAGGATAAAAATTCTGCAAATGTGTGAGCCAGCATTCATCTACTCTTGTGATTTAAAGAGTCACCATTTCCTGAACTATGAAAGCACCATAAAATAAAACATTTCTTGGATGTTCTCTGACACAAGCAAATCTTTCTCAAAGTCAGTGGGAGACTTTCCACTTCCATTAGTGGGCATTTTGTCAAGTTCTGACTTTTTTTTTTTCTTTTTTTAAGTGAAGCTCCAAATCCTACAATAATTTGAACTTTATTGCCTATGGAAGAGAAAAGCAGCCAAAAAAACCTCCCAAATAAATGTATGGAAAAGAAACAGCAAAACAAGGTTTCCCCAAACAGCATTCACTGGTAACAATACAGCTTTGTGACTGCTGTCATTTTTTTAATGTATTTCCAAGGAAAAACTAAAAGAAATATATGATTTGTCCACATTTCTGCCAAGAAGGCAGTTCCCAGAGTATACATTTAATGACAGCATCACAGGAAGACAATTTTTCCCATCTTTTTAAGCTCCCTGTCCACTACAAAAAAAAAAAAAAGAAATAAAAAAAACTATGAGCAGGAAGAAATCCCACACAGAAGGGGAGGGGGTAAGGACATGTCTGATGGAAGTGAAGCAATTCTTTGGAGCTGAGCTGGTTTGAAAGGGCTCTGGTGAGCAGCTCGTCATCTACTGGAGATTGCCCAAATCCAAGGTCTCCCTGGAGCTCATCAAAACAGGCTGACCATGGATTCAGCTGACAGGACAGTGCCAAATATCTGCCCCAGAGGAATTTCTCAGACCTGCTGAGATCATGAGGTTTTGTTCTTGGTCTGTTTGGTTTTGGTTGGTGGCGTTGGCTTTTTTGGGGGGTGGTTTTGGGGGGTTTTTGGTGGGGTTTTTTTGTTTGTTTGGGGTTTTTGTTGTTGTTGTTTTGTTTTATTTGGTTTGGGTTTTTTTTTTTTTGGGGGGGGGCAAGTGTTTTGATTCTTCCCCCTAAGCTGGAAATGGAGAATTTAATTCCTTCAGAAGGAGAATTTGCAGAAGGACAGCTTATCTGGGCCCTTGGCCATCAAGCAAAGCCAGGCTCAGGCTGCTCCACAGCACTCAGTGGGAAGTGGCAGTGATTCCTGCTGGGAGATTAAAGGTGATTTGGAGCGAGGCAAGGACCACCCCTCATGCAGCATTTCCAGCTAGACTGAGGTAGAAATGTCTGCTATAAACAATGTTATATATGTAAACCTCCCTTGTACTTAAAACCAGGCTTGAAAAAAGTACTGGTGGAAGAAGAAAATCCAACAAATCAAGAGTGGCAGAGGATAAAAGGTGGATTTTGGAGAGGCCTGAACAAGAGGGCTCCTATGGAAGGGCAGACACAGCACAGCCATCCCTGAGCTCACAGGAACTCCCAGCAAGGGAGGACTTAAAGAGCCAAATAAGTCCATGAAATTCACACAGGGCCTTCAGGGATGGAAGAAATATTACCTGAAGAGACAAATTCCCCAATCAAGACCACAAAAGCCCTTAAAATTATCACATGAGCTGGTTCAGACTCTCTGGCAGGACTTGTGCAGAGCAGCAGGAGCCTCAGTGTGGGGATCTGATAAATCACAAGCCACTGCTGTGCTGCTGATGCAAAGAAAAGAGATCCATCAGGGACCAGTCAGAATCTGTCCAGGACAGATTTGTGCTGAGACAGGACTGTCTGACTGAGACTGGACCTTGGCAATGACCTCTGCAGGGTGCTGGAGAGAGCCAGAGAAGAATTGTGCTCTTGGTGGAGATTTCCTGGGGGGAAATTGGAGAAATTCTCCTAACTTGGTGGAGCCCAGTTGTTCCTGCATGGGCTTCCTCAGGAGCTTCTGTTTCTGCCCTGCTTTTGGTTAAGCACTGCAAAAGTGCTTCCTAACTCATGGCAAAGAGCTTTAAACTGAGTGATCACCATTGACTCACTCAAAGTAACACTGTGGCTTCCAACACCAAAAAAAAAAAATAAATGTAGAGCTGGAGGAGTCAGAGTTTGAAGGGCTCAGTGACTGCTGTGATCAAGGGTGTTGGAATTTCTATTAGGAAACACAAAAAATGCTGTCAAATCTACCACCCTGCTAAAGAGAAAGGTCTCCTCCCTGTTCCACATGGATATCTTAATGTGGAAGAATCAAGGGAGCCCTATCAAGCGTGCAAAAAGGGGTGCAAAAGCAACAGAGGAGCATCTTGGAGGCTGGAGAGAGGAGAGGTAAAATAAGAAATGTCAAAATTAACCCAGATGGAAGTTTCAATGAGGAAAACAGTCTCAGATGTTTTCCAGCCACAAACACAGAGAGGGAAAAAGTGTTGTGGTGCAGGGAAAATGGAGCAGAAATCAGAGAACTGAGGGTTGCTCCAAGCCTGTCTCCCCTCCCCAGTGCTCAGCAAAGGGCTGCTGCAGAGCCTGGGTGTGGAAAATGAGGGGAGGATGTGGAAAGGATGGAGCTGAGAGGGAGACAGCCACAGCATCACACAGGGAAGTCTCGAGGGATGGGTTCAAACCCTGCTGGGGTTTGAAAAGCCCAGAGGAACTGCACGTCAGGAGTGCTGATTTGTAACCCCTGAAGGTGCAATAACTGCATTTAGGGAATGGAGCAAGGAGAAAAGGACAACAAAGGCACTGTCAGGTCACTGAATCTGAATTGATAGCATGGCAAGCCTGCAAAAGCACTTTTTCATGAAATATTAAGACATTGTGAATCAGCCTTTGCTTCCATTCCTGTTTCTTCCAAGAAATGGGTCCCAGCCTTTTTCTGGCAGGACATGAGTCATTCTGCCCACCCCCAGTGAAAGCCTGTCCTGTCTGGGTGGAAAGAAGAAAGCCCCTGGCACACAGAGGTTTCCTTCCTGGGCATCCTCTGGGTAACACACTTGGAGTCTGAGCTGCCATTCGTTTTTGGCAAATGACTAATAATGACTTGCAAAATTCACTACTATGTTTTCCATCACAGCTGCTCTGGGAATACATTTTTGGCACTCAAAGCACTGCTACCATCATGACAAAACCAATTATGCTAGTTAAAAGAAAAAACAGGCCAAAAAGATATAAGGTTATTGTCGGGGTAAAGGCAGGGGAATTATTGAGATGAGTTGTCTACAAAATAGCTTAAGAGAGTTGATTTCTTATTATGACATCATGAGTTAGGCTGGCTCAATTATGATGAGTGATAATCATGACAAAAGCTGCTCTAGCTATGGCCTTGGGAGATGAAAATTGAGGGGAGGAATTAGCAGGGGGTTGAGGGGAAAAAAAAAGGAAATAAAATTGTCATCTTCAGTATATATTAAGCCAATAGAAATTGGTTCAAATTACAGTGTGAGAGTGGAGTAGCATAAAAAGTAACTTCAGAAAAGCAGGACAACTATTATCTTATGGTGTGCATCTATATAAAGTCAGGCACCCTGAGGGAGGATTAGGGTTTAAAGGGGTCCTGGCAGTGCAAAGAACCCAGAAAAAGTGAATCTGCCTGGTCCCCAGGCAGAGGGACACTTCAGATTAGAACTGCATCCTCGTGTCTTACCCTCATCACATAGCACTTCCCAGAGATCCACCTATAAAACTGAAGGATTTTTATGCCTCCTTAAGTGCTCAGAATCACACAGTCCTGGTTGTCAGAAATCTGTCCCTTTTCTCCTGAATTTCCTTATTGTAAAGCTACACCTGGACTTTAGGTGACCTCCTGACACTGTCCTTAGGATGCTGCAGAACTGTAATATCCTCACCACCCCCCTTTTGCTTGGATAACTGAGCCAGCATCTCCCAGTTCCTTCACATCTCCTTTCCCTGGGGCTCTGCGGGCTGCTGAGCATAATCCAGGTGGGAAACCTGACCCCTGGAGGCTCCCTCTGCCCTGGAATTAGGGGGCAGCTGGGTGCTGAGAAACCACCTCTGAGAAAAGGGCTAAAAAACAAACAAAACCCTGCCAGAGCCAAGGAAAACTGGAAGTAACGAGATGATTTGTGTAAACTTTAAATTGAGCAAGTTTCATGGAGGAGGCTCGGGTTACGTTTTGCGGGCAGGGAGAGGCAAACTCCGGCACAGCAGCGGTGGCTTCAAGGCTTCAAGGAGAGGTTCTGTCCTCCACACCATGGACAGGGCAGGCAAATGGATCCTTTCAGGTGTGCTCCATGCTAAAATGAAGGGGGGAAAGCGCCAGAATAATCTGAGTTTTGCCTGTCAATCCTGAGCTGTTGGAAACAACCGAGTGTTTGTGACGGGCACAGCAGCTCGAGCAGGCGAGGAGCAGCCTGCCTGCTCTTGGCAAAGCCTCCAATCTGGGAGCTCCAGTTTTACCTGGGGATTGCACACGAAAGGAAAACACATTTCTGGGTCTTGCAGGACATTTTTTTCCCAAGCATAGATGGAGGGCTAAGGCACAGCTCCCCTGCAGACCACCCACCACCTCCTGACAGCCAGCGCTTGTTCTCCCACTGGTGTCTTTGGGACACCCCAGCATGGCCAGGGACCAAGAGCAATTTGGAAGCTAGAAAAGCATAAACAGCTGCAGATTTAGAAAACAAGAGATAGAGATTTTTGTGATAGAGCTGTCGCTCCAAAGAGTGAGACATAACTATAAAGTCAAAATGGAAAACCTGTCTGGCTCGGGAGCATGGAAAATGCGCTGAGGGCAGGAGTTGTGCAATGTGGCAAGATGTTTATCACTTCTGGGGTTTTTTCACCTCTTTTTCTGAAATTGAAGATGAGAATTAGAAAAATGGGCTGCTGGGGGTGTGAGAGAAAACAGGGACACTTCACTTCTTGGGCTGACATTTCAAAAGTGTGACACAGCAATGATGACACTGGGGAAAATTATAAAGGATCCTCTGGTTTGCTTCTCTCTGACTACTTTCAAGGAAGATTCTGATGAGACAGTGGTGAGAGAAAAGGGGATAGACCCTCTCCCACTCAACAACTCCTTGATAGCAGCAGCTCCTTGATACCAATGCTAACAGAGTCAGGGCTGAGTTCAGGAACAGAGTCTGTGCTACACTTGGCATCACCAGAAACCTTTCCTGTCTCCACACACAACAGCACCTCAGAAATGCCTTTCCTAGGAGTCTAAAACCAAACCCAAATGCTGCTGCCTGTCCAAATCCAGAGGAGATGACAGCCGAGGGCTTCAGGAAGGAAAGTCGGGAAAAGTTCACTTGGAACGCTTGTGGGTGGTAGAGTGATGCAACCCTTTAGGTAGCATCCAGCATTTTGAGGTCAGCCATCCATTAACTTTCCATTAAAAACCTGGCAATCTACAGGTCTGAGCATTGCAACATCCGATTTCTGTGTGCCAGAGAGGGTGTGCACCCACTGGGTGCACAGGAGCTGCTCGGGACGTCCAGAGCCAGCAGCCACTCATTCCTGGGAGAAATGAGTCAACACTCGGACCAGAGACACATTCCAGTGTCCAGGAAAACAACTGGAACCTTGAGTGCTCTTGCAACATCCAGCCACTCAACAGAGTGAAGCAATCACTCACATGAGCTGGTCTTCAGCTCGTTTCAGCCACACTGCAGTGCCCGGGAGCAGCCAGGACCAGAGTTGGCTCCTCCGTGGTTTACCAGTGCTGAGTGACCACCACTGACCTCTCCCAGCCCTCCTGCCCAGTGTGGGCAGTGAGCTGTGTGCTGGGCAGCCCTAAAATGCAGGAAAAGCCCTCTCTGGCTGCTGTGTGGGCAGAGAGAGGCAGTGCAATCCTGCCTTTGCAGGGGTGCAAAACTGCTGCCCTGGGAGGAGGAACCACCTCCTCATTCTCCATCCCATGCACAGCAAAACAGCAGCAGCAGATTTGCATTTCTGACACTTCAACAGTTACATTAGATTTGGCTGGGTTTTTTCCTTTCTCTTGCAAGCCTGGAAAATGTTTATGGTCTAATGAAAATATAAAAAAAAACCCAAAAATCCAACAAAACCCAGCAAAAGTGAGTATATTTTTTCCATGCCAAGGAGGGGGGTTTTTAAACAATTTTAAGGCAAAACTTTTGTAGTTACAGTGGTACATTTATATTGAAGAAAAAGTGGTGAAAAACAAAGATTTCAGAGGTAAAAGCAACTCAGCCCTAGCAGGTGTTTTATGATGTTAACAGCGCCAAGTGAGGAAAACATCTCTCCATTACAGATGCAATTATCTGTTTGAACTGAAAACACAGACTTTGGAGAAAAAAGCAGAGAAACACTTGACTTCCAAAATATTTAACTTATTTTGAGCATTTGACCAGTAGGAGGGAGCAAAGCAGGGACAAAACCACTGGTGTGGTGCTTCCAAATGTACATATACTATTCAGGCTTTTCATAGCTGAGTGGTTAACAACAAAGACAATCACATTCTTGCTACAGCTGATTAAACAGTTGATCCCACGGACCCCAGGCTTCTCAGACACGGTTGTTTGCTGTAAGCAGAACCAGCAAAACAAAAACAAGGCTGGAGAGGAGATGTTCATCTGCCATGGCTTGGGTTCAGGACAGCAACCCCAGCCAGAGCCCTGCATAAATATGAAACACGTCCTGTTTACACTAAAATTGATGCAATTTAGCCAGAACTTTGCAGGGTCGGGAATGTGGAGGTGTGGTTAAATTTCATAGCTGAGCTAGGATCTGAGTTGTGCCTCTCCTGCTATCATCAAAGAGCTGGAGTTGCCAAGTCCTGTGCACAGGACTCCTGGATCCCTGCTTTGTTTATGGCTTTATGTCCCAGTGTTCGATCCGTGTTTTCTTGGCTGTACACAGAGTGTCCCACCAGCCCAGCTGGGCAACTTTAGTTGATGTCTTAAGCACGCAAACAGCTCTCCATTTGGAAAAGCTTTGATTCCTGTTGAGCCTGTGAATAAACACATCACCCAAGAGTCCATTCCCCACCTACAGCTGCTCCCATGGGGCTTCCTGAATTTTGTTACATGGAATATCTGACTTGTGGAGAAACACGTCCCGTTGAACTTAAACGATCTGTCCTTTCAGCAGGCATACACTCATTCCTAGTTACATACCACAAATTCCTCTCAAAATTATTTCACATCCAGCTTTGTTTTGCGTTTTTGGAAGCACTGAATGTTGTCTCCTTAATGTGCCTTTGTGAGAAACAGTTGCATTTGTATTGGCAATCCTTTTTTTCTACGATGTTACTAAATCTCCAGTCTTCTCCCTGTGGAATGACAAGTTGGATAAATAAGAAAGCTGGCTTCTCACCACTTTTTTGCAAAAGAGGAAAAAAATGTACTTTACTATGTGGCATAAGAGAGTATTTCCACATAGCAGCAACCCTCTCTCTGGAAAAAAATAAAAATCCTGCAAGCCTTTCACATTTTAGCCCAAGCAGATTATTTGCTCCAAAGCAAAAATGCTCAAAATGTTCTAGAACTGAGTCCACTTTTAATATTCAATATTCATTAATTACTTTTGCCCCTGTATCATTTTTATTACAGCAAATCTGAGACCTGAGCCCAGCTGACATTTTTTGTATCTCCCCTATGGTGTAAGGACTATAAAAAACCAAACATTTCCCATATGGATAAAGGAGCTGCAGTAAACTGAAAAGTTTACAAAATGAAAAAAACAGGAGAAGCAGTGAGGGAGAGCTGTGACCACCACAGAGCTGGAAACTTGGAGCACAAGACCTGAAACAACATTCCTTTGCAGGAAGCATGTGGAATTTGGAGAAGACCACCACAAGCACAAGCCTAATATCCCTAATATATCTCAAGTTTTATATATTTGAAAGCAATATCATAAACTTGGAAGAAATGCCATGTTTAATTTCTTGGTGTGTTTGGTGAGGGAACTTTAGCAAGGGTGAGGGGGTTTGTTCTTGACCCTGTACTTGCTACACCAAAATCAAGTTGGTCCTTCCAAAGCTTGGCCTTAACCCTGAGAGAGGAGACTGTTCTACAGGTCATATTCACCCACCACCCAGGGCCATGAGCTGTAGGGCCTGGTGTCCTGGGCTTTGTGATTACTGGAGTTTTTCCACAGTTAAATGCCTCTGAATCTGCAACTCCATTTTATATTTAGTTAATGGAAACCAACTGGAAATATTCCCAAGGGCCCTGCCTCAAAACATAATGTATTAGTGGAATAAACCACCCTGTTAAATCACCAGAAGTCATGGACAGACTCATTCCTCACCCCTAAGCCCCTGTCCAGATGACACAACTCCTCTGCAAGGGAGGAGTAGGAGGAGTTAATCTGGGCTGCTGAAAAGCAAATTTCACCTTCCCTCCAAACAAACACCTCTGGATGTGGGAAAAGGGAAAATCAGAGTATGGTCCCCAGGGTCAGAGCAGAATGATCCTGTGACAGCCCTGCAGCAGCCAAATCCTTCCCTACCTATCCCAGAGGGTTCTGGCTACATAGATATTAAGGAATGTGCAGGCAAGAAAAGGCTGCCATGGCTCATTAGAGGGCAAGGATGAGAAAAAAAAAATAGAATCAGATCATCATTTAGTTTGGAAAAGACCTTTGAGATGATCAAGTCCAACTGTTAGCCCAGCACTGCCAAGTCCACCACTTACCCCGTGTCCCCAAGTGCCACATCCACACGTCTTTAAAATGAGCTTACTCTGGAAAAGTTG
Source organism: Urocynchramus pylzowi (assembly GCA_013397555.1). NCBI lineage: Eukaryota > Metazoa > Chordata > Aves > Passeriformes > Fringillidae > Urocynchramus > Urocynchramus pylzowi. The sequence goes on along the minus strand of VZRH01008443.1, from coordinate 1,825,045 downwards.
GATTTTGCTGCCTGGGATCCATCTCCATACACTCAGCCTAGCTTGGAGCTAGAGGGCCCTGCAGCTCTTGGAACCTTCTGCTGCAACTTTCCATCCAAAAGCTCCACGTGGATTCACTTGTAAATGGCAAGAGATTAGAGAACTTCCCGTCGTCATCACTTATTCACCAAAAGTTTGGAAAAATCTTGCTTTCCGCAGGAAAAAAAAAAGGAAAGGGATCAGATCTTGAGGGAGGGGGAAAATAAAATGTTTATGGTGTGCATTACCTAAAAAAATAATTCATATGATGAATCTTTATCTTAAAAGCCCTGGACTAAAAACAAATAAATGAATCATTGAAATTATTGTGGAAACAGGCATGTTTCATGTTATTTATGTGTTTAATGTTCCTTTTAGGGTTAGATTTTTTCCTTCCTATAAAGAAAGGCAGTTTTCTTAGCATTGCTGTGAAAACCAATGTCAAATTCTATTTTAACGGTGTTCAGTGATGCATGAACATCCCAAAGGCAGAATTTTAAAAACACTAAAACCATTTGTTAAAGAGCAACTAGACAAATTGAGCAGCTCTCTTTCCCTGCAAGCTTTAGAAAGACAGGTCAAAATATGGTTCCACATGGAGAGTGCCTGAGGAATATTTTCATTGACTTTACCTGAACTTTGGATCAGACCCACAGAAGTATTTTTCTGTTGGCAATCAGTCTTTGTGAACAAAATTACTGATAAGATTGTAAGAAATTCAAGCACTTATTAAATGGGTAAGGGTTTTCCAACCAGAGAATGTGGCACATTCTCCAGAAGCCTGGAAGCTGCCACTCGAGGTGGGAGATGCCTTTTGCAGCAACAGAGCAACAGTGGTGGGACTCCAGGAGCTCCTAAACAAAGGCAGAAGATCTCCTGCAGGATTTTTTTTTTTAGGAAAAGAAGAAGTGAAAGGAAGCCTGCTATGAAAACAAAAGGAACTGTCTCAAGTCCAGCTGTGTCTTTTGAGAACATCACCAAGACAGCATCTTTGATGGCTCCTTCAAGGTTACCTGACCCAATTGTTCCAAGGATATCCCTCTTCCCTCTTCTGATGTGATATTTCTGGCCTCATCCTTGTCTATTAGCTAACAAAACAGGAATTTTCTTCCTTGAGTCACATCTTCTCACCTCTTTTCTTTTTTTATTTCTTTTCCTTTTCACTCCTTGTGACACACCAAGAGTACAATATCATTTATATCCAAGCCCCACCTCACCTCCAGCCCAGTGAAGGACTCACACAAAGGCCTAATTTGAAGCACACAATTAGCATATGTCATTTAATGGGTGCATTAAATGACATATGCTAATTTCATGAGTTTAAAATTACTCATTTCATGAGTTTAAAATTACTTATATTTTAGAGCAGCACTGGTTCAGGGGGTAAATTCCTGTTTTTATGTTGTAGCTTGAAATTCTTCATAATTGCATTGCTTCTTCTGTTCTCCTTAGATATTTCCATCTTTTCTTTGTGTCAGGAAAAGTCTTTTTATTCACAGTTTGTTCACCATTTTATGACAACACAATCTCCCTGGTGTTTCCCTTGGCAGCAGGCTTTGAAACTATTGAAATTATTTAATTAACTTATTGAAATTATTTAATTATTGAAATTAATTAATTATTGAAATTATTTAATGATCTGATCATTAATTGATTGGGGTTTGTGGTTGTGTGCACTTGGTGTCCCATGGAATATGAACCCACCAGAGGTGAAGAAATCCATCCTTTCCTAGGATAAGGGGTCCAAATTTCTAAGGACTGAAGAAGACACTCATTTTCCCTCTGCTGCCATGATTCATCTGTGATGTTCCTCCAAGGAATACCTGCAGGGACTTAGCAGGATTTTCCCTCAGCCAGTCACCACAGTTATTAGAATTGTTAATTCTTTTACTACTTCTTTTTGGTTATGCTTTGTTTTGGTTTTTTGTTTTATTTTGGGTGGTTTTTTTATTTTTTGTGGGTGTGGTTTTTTTCTTTTTTTTTTTTTTTGAGGCAACAGCAGGTTTTCAAAAATGCATTTAATTTAAAAAAAGGAAAAATCAGTGGTAAAAGTGTTTTAGTAAGTGGAGGTGATGGCTTACTGATTCTTTTCCATGTAGCAGGAAGACATGTGGTTCTAAAGAAAATCTAAATACAGATGAAAAAAAAAAAAAAAAAGCTTCAAGAAAATCGTAAAAAGAAAATAAATGAAATAAAATTAAAATCCCAGTCTCCCCAATAAGGCAAACGAGGGAAATGAATGCCACCTGGACTGCAGCAGGTATTGGCCTGCTTAGATTTTCCACAAGAGGAAAAGAAATTCACTTTTCTCCCCTCCTGTGTCCCCACTTTTCATCCATCTTAATTTGGTCACATTATTTTGTCAGCCATCTGCCCGGCTCCAAGTCAAACAACCTTCCTCCTTCTGCCTTCTGCAGGATCCAACAGCTCCAAGGCAGGGAATGCAGAGTGTGGATCTGAGCACTCCTGGCACCTGGGATGGATAAACCCGAGTTTAAGCCTAGCTCAGTTCAGGTTCAGGTACCCCCCCCTTTAAAAACCTGCTGAAATGCTTTGAGTAGCTGAAATTAGCCTTGTAAATACCCTGCTGCTGTGCCCAAAAAAAGCCACAGAGCCTTGATTCCCACTGAAATATTGAAGGATTTTGTTATTTTCTTAATGCTGCTGCTGCCTTTCGAGGAGCAGGTGGCCTTAGCACAGATTAGTTAAACAAACACATGGAAAGGAAGAGTTATTCTGGCAGAGGGGGGGAATGGAAGCCAATATTTCTTCTTACTGAGGTCCAAAGTGTGTGCCTGTGAACCCACAGGCAAAGTGTGCACAGGAATTTGTCACTGTTTGGTGTGTGACATGGTGACAGGGATTTACCAGCTCGAGGGGAAAGTAAAAACAAAACCCCATCCGGAGGCAAAGCCTGGCTAAAAGAGCAGAACAAATTCTGTCTTTCCCTGGGGAAGATTCTTTCTGGAGACAAGAAAAAAATAAAAAATAAAATAAAATAAAATAAAATAAAATAAAATAAAATAATGAAATGAAATAAAATAATAAAATCACAGGCATCTGGCAAGCAACAATGACTGAAGGTACAAAGTCACTGTCAGGTGGGAGGGAGATGCAAAATAGTCACTTTTTGATGGAATAAATGGAAGAAATAGCAATTTTTGAGGGGGTGAGGGGAGAATTAGTGCCCAAACATTAAGATCTACTGCCTAAAGCATGAGTTAGCAAGTGCTAAGGGCTAAGGATTTGAAAGGATTTCATGCTGTTTCTTGGGTCTTTCTGGGGGGGAAGGGGAGGGTGGGAATGGAAAGGAAACAGGGGGAAAGGGGAGAAATAGGTAGTAAAAACATCATGAGAAATATCACAGTAGTGAGGAGAGAAGGCAGCTGAAAAAGTCAAGGGTAACTGAAGAAGCACATGAAGCATGACCTTGAAATGAGACTGATGAAGTGAGTTTTTTGGGTTGAGTGCTGGCTGGAAAAGGGGAGTTGGGCCACTGCCCAAGGAAACTGCCTCCTGCTATTTAATTCCTAATGAGTTCAGGGAACAAGGATTTTGCCCAGGCTTTGAAATAAACAGGATTGTGTTAAAGAAATACTTGAGACCATCATTAATATCTACTTCTAGTGGAAAAAAAAAGCCCTGAGACCCCACATCCTGGCTAATCATTTGGGTCAAAAAGGTAACATCAGATGAATTTCAGTGCTGTACATTATTTTGTAGGGCCAAATAATATTACGTGTTTGCTTCACGGGTCTTCAGAAGAGAAGGGTAATTTCTAATAAATTATTATATTAATTAATTATATTTATTATATTATTATATTAATTATATTATATTAATTAGTTACTCTAGGGCTTTGGCATTGTAGTTTCTTATTTTCCTTCCTTCCTGTGCCAATTTTTCCATCCCTATAATCGTCCTTCCTGTTTATGCAGTTCCATATGCACAGTGGCTACTAAAAGTCAGCTGTTAAAACTGTTGCCTGTAAATATTTACACTGTGGCTATTAGTGAAATCTGTATCTCTGAATGGATGATGGATGGCAGAGGGGTCTAAGCCGAGAGACACTGTGGGATAAACAGGGGAAAGTCATGTGTGTAGTCTGGGAATGCTGCTTCCCACTCCCTGGAAGGCAGAAAGGAAAGTCATGTGCTTGGGACATTTGCTCTGAAAAATGCTGAGAAGCACAAGGTTATTTGCTGATGTCTGTGATCCAGTTTGGATCCCCTTTTCTCCAGGGAATCCTGGGGTCTGGGCTCATCCAGCAGCTCCTGGATGAGCCATGGAATCCATCACCTTCTGGAAAGGATGGATCCTAAGTGTCCCTATTCTTTGTGTCCTTCCAGAAGCAGCTGGTGAGGCAAAACAGATTTTCTCTTGAGAAAGAGACACTGAAGAAATAATTAAATGCCCTCCAAACAGTGAATTATTGGCAAAGAGCAGAATTAAAATTATTTGGGGAGAGCAGAAATAAGCAGGTCTTGATGTCAGTGAAATATTTGCTGGAGTAACAGTTTGGGCTTTGTTAATAGGAGTTTTTCCACACGGTGCTGCCACATCAAGCTTCAAAGAGGAGTCACCTACGCAGCTCTTCCAGCCAAGCCTGACATCCTAATGGCACAAAAGGAGAGAGTTGGAAAGGTGACATTCCCTGGAAACCTATGAATAGACAAGTCCATATATCTCAGCACAGAGACCAGCCTCATCCCCTGCTTCTCATCAGAGCTGTGGGAATTATTTATAAATCAGGCTAGCACGTAATCCTAAAGCACGTGCTTGAGCTCCTTGTCTAAGCCCCAGCTTGTGTTTAGATGCTGTTTTGCAGGGCTGGGCTCTGCTGATGACCCAGCTGATGCACGTCACAGAGCCTATCCTACAGGGAAATGATTTGGCAGTTTACTCTGGATTTAAGATAGGACTTGTGAGCGCATGGAAAACACTGCGTGACTTGTGCCTGCACGACGTGAGGGTTTGGGAAATGCTCCATGTGTTACTAAACCCATTCGAGATTCTGAGCTCTGCTTCCTTTGTTTTCATTTGAATTCCTAGAAAAATGGAAAACCCACAGGGAGATGACCAGGCTAATAAGGCTGATGAGGACCTATCCTTGGGGATTCATCCTGGAGAACATCATTTTTCCTGATCAACAGCAGGCTGGAGAATAAAGACAGGTATGGGGCTCCCCTGAGAGCTCAGAAGCAGAGGAGCCTGGAGAAGAGGAAAAAGAAAAAAAGAAAAGAAAGAAGTGGGGGGGGAGGGAAAAAATGACCTTCCTTGAGGGGAGGAGGAGCCACAGTGTGGTGTTGTTCACATCCTGACCTGTGCCTGATGTGCAGCAATGTTCCCCTTCCACGTACACACCAGCACACCTGCAACTACAACTACCAAAAAAATTCACTTTTGGTGAAAATGCTCTTCTCTGCCAGCTGCATATCCATAAACCTGTGTTTTCCTCCATCCATAAACCCCCATTTTCCTCCTTGCTGCCCAGGTGCCCCTCTGATCAAAGGGAAAGCAGCTCCTTTTTTCAATGCTCCCTTTCATTTGGCAGAAGCACCTTCCTTCCCACACCAGAATTAATCTCTGCACAGGTATTTTTCCATTTGTAGCTCAACCTTCTTTGTGGGAAAGTTTATTTTGCTCAGCCCAATTAGCCACTGCTGCAAATGCTGGTCTCTTAATGGCAGCCAAGGTGGGATTAGTCATTCCCAGGTGGAAGGTTTGCTCCATGTGGCACCTGCCTTCTGCTGCACTTTACAGGAAAAGGATGGAGCTGATGGTACCATCTTTGATTTCTCTCTGTAAGGTGTTTTTTATTTCTGCTGGCAGTCCCAGAGCTCAGGCTTGGATGTGTTTATGACACAGCTTGATGTTAATGTGAGTTTTCCACGCTCTACCACTGCATTCTCTTCTCTCCTTCCCCGCGTTATTCCGCTCTGATCTGCTACTTGAATTTATCTTTTCCCCACCTTTTGGCTTTGTGGCTCACACACAGCAACAGGCAGAAGGATCAGAGCAGAAAACTGTCTTCTGTTTGGCAGAGAGCCCAAAAGGGGGCTCAGAACACCACAGGCACACGAGCTTTTATCCTCCAGGTCTTACCTGCCCTCCCCAGCTGCTGCTGGAGCATCACAGTGGGCAAGGGGGAGCTCCCTTTTCCCTCTGCCCTGAAACAACTAATTAAACTGAAAGCCATTAAATTCAACTCAGCAGACCCAAAGCCTGTGTCAGGAAGTGTTTTCAGACCTGGCAGATCACCCTGACCCCGGTTCAGATGCAGCAGCACGGCAAGAGCTGCGTGGGCTCCCTCCAAAGCCACTCTGCTGGCCCTGGAATGTGGTGGGGAATCCAAGGACAGCCTCTTAACTCCTCGTGTCTCAGCCCCCCCCCCCCCAAACAAAAGCATCAGTGGCTTACAATGAGTGCCATTGAAGAGATAACCACCTCCACTCCCTGTTATTGACTTTAGAGTGGCATTTCCTCTATCAAGAATGAGCCCCACAACAAGGTATTTGTACCTGGCTGCGAGACAAACTTGCTTTTCAGCGGTGCCTGCTGCACATACCGCACCGAGGTGTTGGGAGGATTAATTACTTAGCTCACGCAGAGGACTTTGAAGATAAAATGTGCCAAGTAATTACTATGTGTTTTACTGATTTGGGCATGCACGGACATTTTTTTCATAATGGTTTGTTGATTTTGTTGACTGGCAGTCCAGGACAAAGCTGCATTTCTTGTGAGGTTTCTTTTTTAAATATTATTTTAATAGGATTTTTAATTGCAGTGTTTACTTTAGTCACCTATTAAATAGCTAATTACTTGTGATCCTGTTTAGGTTTGTGTTTAGCACAGACAACAATTCCATCTTTTCTCCCACAGCCCACAGTTACTGCATTACATGCCAGGCTTGATCTATTTTTTTTCCCCTGTAAACACAGGACTTTCTGACTGTAATAACTTATTTTCGTGTTTCTCTTCAGTAAGGTGGAATGGATCTCCGTAAAGGCTCTCTGCTTTATCCACAACAAAGGAACCGTGGCCAAAAGCTGTTGTATAAACATGGGAGATGGATCCTTTGTGTCATTAAAAGGTGTAAATGAGACATCAGTGTAAACGCGAGAAACAACGGGGTAGGAAAGGAAAATGTATGCAAAGCTGGGTGCTGGGCTGATTGTGAAAAGGTGCTGGTGATGCCATCTAGGGAGGTCGTCAGGTTTTCCTCTCAGGAGAATGAGCAGGGAGACTGGTGGCTCTCACCCATCACAGCTTTATGGAAAGCACTGATAGGAACAGCAGCTGGAAGGTGCCACAGAGAACCCTTCAACCAGGGTGACCCAAAAATCTCTCTGACAGCCTGCCTGGAGGAGAGGAGCTCAACCAGCACCCCCTGCACCTTGTATTTAAACCACCACTACCACTTCCACAAACCCCCAGTTAAAGAAAAGGGCTTGGTTAGATAGAAGCTGGCAAATTACATTTGACAGATTATTTCTATTCCACTTCCTCACCGCTTCAGGCCAGCACTAAGCTCCTCTGCAGCACTCAGGAATTTCTGAAAAGGTCAAGCCTCGTCAGAAACAGCCACCAACAGCAACCAGACAGGAAAGGTCTCCTTTCTTGTCTGCCTTAACCTCCTTTTGCTGCTGCAGGAGGATTTCTAAGCTCAGCATCTTAGAGCAGATTACTTTTTTTGCCTGTCCTTAGTCCCAGCCTCTGACAGGACACCCAGCCCTGCAGGCTGGACTGACGACCTTCCCAGGAGCAGAAGGTGAACATTAGATCTCTTTTTGATGAGATGACCTGTCCTGTGTGTGTGGAGGCTCTGCCCAGCTCTTCTCTCCAGTCTGAGCAGGCAAAGCCTCTGTCTGCCCCAGGAGATGCTTTTTTTCAGCACATCTCCTTCGAGTTATAATCCAAAATAGTGTTAGCAGATGGAAACTCTGGATTTGCCTCCCTGTGATGCCATCCAGAGGCCGGACAGCTCCAAGGGGGGGTCCTGCCACAGGCACAAAGGGAGCTGGTGCCTTCCAGCCTCTCCACTGGGATCTGAGGGGCTCATTCAGCCCTGCCTCTGTATTTACTTTTCACAGGTTTTATGGCAGAGGCTGTGCATTGCAACAACCCTTTTTTTTTTCTTTTTTTTTTTTTTTTCCCAGGAATTCACAGCAGGTGCAGGATTGTGGAGGATACTTGCAGGAATAAGCCAGGCTCGAGAAGGAAAAAACCTCCAACTGTGCCCATCCTGCTGTCTCCAGCTGAGGTCAAGGCAATCCAGCTAATTATTTGATACACTAAAATTCTTTACAAGCACAGGAGCCCCTCCAGGAATCCTGCAGTCAGGTTTAGCAGTGCCACGCATCCCAGAGCTCCCAGGGCAGGCAAGCTTCAGGGATATCATGTTTTTCCAGGCACAGTACTGAAAGTAATAGGAAAACAACTGTCTCATTGTTTAGAGCATCCCTAAATATTGCCAGTAAAGATCTGGTCAACTTTCCACAGTCTGCGGCTTTTGAGATTTTTTCCACCGGGGTGATTTATTTCATCAAAACAGCTCTTGGGCCACCAGCTGTTAAAGCACTTGTGGAAAGGGCCAACTCCATTCTCATTCCTCACTGCAGGTTTCCCTTAATAGAATCAAGCTGGATAATAAGTGCTAATACTGTGATACAGTTCTCTGTACTTTGACCTAAATTCTCCTCCAGCTCCCAAGGGGGTGGACACAGGGGGAATGCTGCAGAATTTCCTCCAGTGCATGGGCAGGCAGGATTAACCCACACAGACAATCCTCATCCCTATGTTTTGGGAACACTTTGAGGTCTAGGCTCTGTTGTACCAAATTCTGTGCAAAATCCTATCCAGTACCTCTGATCCCAAACTGTTTGAGGTCTGTTTGAGGTTAATATCCAAACAGTGCTTGGTCCCAGAGCCTGTTCTCCAGAATGACCTTTCACTGCTGCGTGCAGCCAGATCAGACAGTCACAGCTGGTTTTTTTTACATAAAATGATAAGATATGGCACAGTTTTCTAAGTTTGGTAATTGCACTGCCAGCTTAAGCACCCAATAAGAAAGCAAATATCACTGTGATTAATTAATATCACTGAGTGAGAGGGTTTTATTTTGTTGGGTTTTTTTTCCCTGAGAGACTATCAAGAAAAATCAGATTGGTGTAAACATCACAAGTGTATTTTGGTCAGGTTCATTTGGCAGGTCGGGTTCCAGTGAAATTGTTCATTTAACTGCTCTCATTGTAACCCAAAATGTAGTTTGAGACACATGTGCTTCTCTAGGACATGCACAGCATGTCTATTTGTCTCTATGGCAAAACCAACTCACCCAAGATGTGTGGAGCAGAGCAAGGTGGTCCAGGAATGGGATCTGGGATGGAATGAGGTGACTGCTTCCTCCTGGTCCTAATCCCAGCAAAAGCACGTGCTGCTGCACAAGAAATTGAACCTAAATTACTTCTCAAGTAGAAATGGGCATCCTTAGACTTCAGGGTTAAGGCTCCAGGGTTAAGGCTCCAGGTTGTGGAGCAGGGTGAGTTTACATGCATTGTAAGGCATTCCCACACTTCCTTCTCCCAGGTCAGGGACAGCAGGAGTGGCAGCACTGACCTCCTGCGTGGCTCAGCCAGCACTTCCAGAGGAGTTCTGGCAGCCAAGGGGAGGAAGGAAGGAATGCAGACTCTTCCAGTCACCAAGTTAACGGGTTTCAATGCATAATTAGTGTCATTCTTGAAAGCCCACGTCTTGTCACCACTCTAAATGTGTTTAGCTTCTGTTTCCTCATTATTTTAGGATCTCATTTTTCCGCTAGATTAAGGAGATGCTTTTGTTTTCCCCCCAAAATAACCCTCTCCCATGTGGGTGTTCATAGATGATTAAGAGATGATTGGAAACCTCTTGGCCTGCTCTTTGCATTAAATATTTGCCTGAGGAAGGACAAATATCCACTATGCAGTTTGGAAGTTTGACAAAATCTGACATATTGAGCAGAGACTAACAAATCCCTTATTTGTATGTCATCCTGGGTACCACAATTCTTTGGGATTACTTATGCATAGTGATCATGAAATGAATTAAAGGCTAATTTTCCTGTATTGCCATAGAATTTTTGGGGGATTTCAGGCTGCCCTGAAAAGCCCAAAGTCAAACACCCGAAGGGAGCTAGTTTAGGAGATTAGTCAGGGAGAGCAGGGCTGCTCCCTAATGGAAAAGCCAGGAAAACCAAGCAGCAGCCCAGGAACAGGGCAAAAGGCAGGCAATCCAGCAACTCAGGCTGAGCTGAGCTCAAGTGGGGACCTCTTGCTATCATTATTAGGGAAAAACAGGTGCCTTGAGATGTGAAGTCAACTTTGAGTAAGTTGGTGGAGAGGAACTATCTCCTCTCTTCACTTTCTCTGCTCCTATCAGAGAAAACCCATTTCAACTGATGTAGTGAGAAAACATGACTTGACATCTCTGACTCTAATCAAAACACATGATTTTTATTTTTTTTTTTAACACCACTGGCATGTCAGGGTACATGTTCTCCTGCAGCCACAATAATTTCCAAACTCCCTGTGCCTGCAGCCACTTCTACCCCAGCCAGAATGTGCAGCAGCACATGAGCCTTCAGGCACACCACAGCTGGGCAAGCTGAGCAAGAGAGTTTGAGAGGAATAACTGCACAAATACAGAGATCTAGAGTTACACACTACGTGTTTCTTACCCTGTTTTATTTTTGATTTGATTTTTATTTGCAAGCCAGCACAAATGCAATGTTCTGCAGAGGAACACACTCTCTTTCCCCTGCCTTGAGATAGACAGAAGGACTTAGGAAATGCCACAGAAATAAACTCCACACAGAAAATGCAAGAACTGAGCAGTTCAGCTTTCAAGAGTCAGATAATGGCAAACAGAAGGTTGAACTTTTCCCCTCGTGTGCATATGCATCATGATTCATTGCATACTCCTCTTATGCTATTCCTCAGCTATTGCAGCATGCCATAATTTGTCTCCAGAGGCAAACAGTAGTTTGCAGAGCTGCATACTTGTCTCTGTGCGGCGGGGCAAGGCTGAGTTCACAGCACATGCCCAAGGCACTGCACACCACGGCAAGCCTGCTGGCGTCAGGGAGAAGCACAAGAGCAGAGCTGCTCCCTAAAGGAAAAGCCAGGAAAACCAGGCAGCAGCAGCACAGGAACGGGGCAAAGGGCAGGCAAGCCTGGGGTGCAGCTCAGGCTGGGCTGAGCTCAAGTGGAGACCATCAAATGTCCAAGGTGAGACGGGTCAGGGAATGGGTCAGGTTGGAAGGGACCACGGTGGGGTCATCTGGTCCAACCTCCCTGCTCAAGCAGGGTCATCCAAGAGCACATGGCACAGGATTGTGTCTGAGGGAGACTCCACACCCTCTCTGGGCAACCTGTTCCAGCGCTCAGTCACTGCACAACAAAGAAGTTTTTTCCTCCTGTTCATGTGGAGCTTTCTGTGCATCCATTTCTGCCCATTGCCTCTTGTCCCATTGCTCAGCACCATGGGGCAGAGCCTGGTCCATGCTCCTGCCACCCTCCCTTCAGATATTGATAAGATCAAGGTTTGTTAGTGTCCTCAGGGCCCCCAACTGGGCCATGGATGTCCCTGAGATGTGGCTGCCCTGAAACAATTCCCTGAGGTACAAGGGAGGTTGTATTACAAGGCAGCTGAATTACACTGGATCAAGTGGGCTGCCCATGGCTAAGCCAAAAGCTGCCCCACACTCCCAACCTTGCAGGATTTGGCCTCATGAGGCAAGAAGTAGTGGCAGGTTTGAGTCACTTCTGGCAGCAACACCAGTGGAGTTCCTCATCCCCAAAGCACAGCTCAGAAAAAGCTCTGCTAGAAAAGGAGCCTGAAATCATGGCTTTGTGTCTGTGTATCCACATCACCACTCCATCCCAGCCAGTTTGGACCAGTGGAGTCTGGCAGGCTGGTATTGCAAATACCTCTGCTAACATCCCCAAGCTGCATTCTGAAAGGAGTCCAAGCCCAGTGCTGGTGCTGCTGAAGTCAGCACAACCCTGAGGTCAGGCAAGAGCGCTGCCCGTGGAGCCTGCCTGTGCACTGGACACGCTTCCCAGCGCTGCAGGCTGAGTAATCAGCTATTCCCATGCAGATGAGCCCTGGGAGATGAGCAGCAACCAGCACTGGGACTCGGAGTTCTGGGAAGAGCAGACCTCTGCTTTCCCAAATATCTCACGGCAGGAGTGATGCCGCTCGAACCTCGCGAGTCATAAAAAGTAATGGGAAACAGCTGCTGCTGTACCTTAGATTAGAATCTGTGTTCAGATTTCCAAGATAATTTTTATCTCTGATACTTTGGCTAATGCAAGGCTGATATGATAAATGGATTTTCTGCGGAGTCTGAGAACGGTGCGCCTGCTTCAGGACGCAACCTGATCCCGAGTTGTCTCCGGCAGGGAGACAGAGAAAAGAAACAGAGCTGGCCTGGACGAGGGTCGGGGTGGAGGATGTGTTAGATGTAGGAGGTCAAACAACCCTGGACTGGTGCTGGAGAGGGAGGAGTCACATCTCCCCTCCCACTTTCCCCGAGCAGGGTGGGAAGGACCATCCCTCAGGGCTCCCCGGAGGACAGGGCAGCCTCCCCTCCATCCCTCCCAGCAGAAGTGCAGCCTCCCCAGCCCGTGTCTCAGAATCTTCAAGGGGGTGAGCTCAAACACCCAGTTCTCTGGCTTAAATCACCCACCAATGGAGAGAAGAGGGTACCACATTCCAACAGTCTGTATTTCCACTGGCCCACGGTACCAGGATGGGGTATAGACCTCTCTGTGCGTCCTCATCCTCCTTAGCTCAGCTGAACTCTGTTTTCTGAAACTGTTTTTTCCCATAAGTTGTCTTCCAATGTCCCTCATGCCCATCACCTCTCCTGAGGCCAGGAACAGTTTACTGTCATGCTGTGACTTCTTTTTCACTGTCCCCCTGAAGCAATGGCCATAAACAGTCCATACAGCCTTGTCTTGTTGTGCAGCCACTGGGGCCAATGGCAAATGCAGATGGCAAAAAAGATATGGGGGTAAAGAGTAAGAGAGATTTTACTTTTTTGAGATTTTTTTTTTATTATTATTTTCCAGCCTGAAAACTCTTGGCAGAGTAAAACTCATCAGTTCCTTCTAGCATTGTAAGAGGAGATTATGTAATATTTACAATGATATTAATGCAATCAATCAGCGTCAGCAAGTGGAGATTTGGGAGCCAGCTATATACACGAGAGAAAAGTGGGGAAAAGGGAAGCACAAAGGGGTCCCTGTGATGGCCAGGGAAAGATGCCAAATAATTTCACTGCTTTCCAAACTAATATGTTACAAAATAACACAATCAGCTTTGGCCCAGTTCATTAAAAATAATTGACTTGACTGCTCGGTGACTTCCCGGCAGACTGGAGATGCCCACGAGCACCCAGGCGTTCCCATAAACACCTTTCCTCCTTCCCATTTGAAGGGAAGGCTTTGCCCAGCCCTGCTCAAGCTCAGTTCCAAATGATGTCAAAGGAGCCCTTGTTGGACCTTGGGCTAGTGGGAATGGTGAAAGAGTCATGGATCAAGAGCCCTCACTGAACAGAAGGGCTTGGCCACCGCTCCCTCCACTTCCAACAAAATGCCAGTGCCTGGAAGAGGCCGTTCTTCCCAAGGCATGGGCCTTGCAGCATCAGACACTGATGCCCCACAGACAGCAACTTCTGCTGCTTTGTTTTATTTTCCTTTTCTTCTTCAGGTGGAAATGCTAAGAGGGAATTGTTGCCAGAACTTGATTTCTGCATTGCCACTGGAGAAATTTTTGGCAGCGGGGAAAAGGCGTTGTTTTGCTGTTCAAGGGGGGCAAATGGGACCTGCAGATGATTTGAGAAAGGCTTCAAACCCAACCCAGCCAGATCCCAGGTAGGCTGAAAAGGGCTCAGCAGTTGATTTCCAAGGAGCTGGGAATGTGCTGAAGAACAGCAGCTGGCAATGTGCTCTGGTCCCTGTCTCCCAGGGTGGAAACACTGCAGGCATTTCTAAACCATATCTTGGAATAAGCCCTTCCTAAATAGTTGCTACTGATGTTTGGACCCCAGCCTACAGTCTTGGGATTCAGGTCTCAGTGTAGAGGGTCTCAAGTTCTGATGATGCTGGAATGAGGGATCCCTGCTGCTCTGGCTGATGGGCCACTCTCACTGGGGGGAATACACAAATCAGTTTAGGAGAAAGTCAGGTCACATCATTATAAACCCATGAATCCTGCCTTCAAAAGGGGCAGAAAGGGATGAATTATCTTGTTGTCCTAATTTAAAAATGTTATGTAACCGTTGAGATACTGGGTCAGCCGCTTTTCACATCCCAGTAGAAGATCTGATCTCTGACTTCTGCTGGACCATGGAAGAGTTTCATAGCCAAATATGACTAATTTGAGAAATTCAGGTCTGCTCTGAAGGGGTCACTGCCCGTTGATGTGTTTGCTGAACTGAAAAATTTCAGCTTACAGAATTTACCCTGGCCTGCTACCTGAAGGACAAAACCTGCATTTCTTTAGAAATGTGTCACTTGAGAAATAAAGGCAAGTACCCTAATAAAATTAAGAAAAACTGAAGTGATGGAAAGGCCTGAAACCTTACAATATTTTCTTCAGAGGACTTTTTCAACCAAGAATTGAGTTTAACTTCGGACATTCCAGTTATGCTTCATTTGGAGAGAGGACAGTCTTTATATTTTAAAACCCATCAAGTGCAGTAAAAGAGCAGGAGAAACACCATTTTTGCCATGTTCCTGTTTGTTATGTTATCCCAAACCCAGAGGAATGCTCAGGCCAAAGTCAAAACAGACATACTCAGGAGTACAGGTTTCTTTTTCTCTGTTGACCTCCTGCCAGGAGCCACCTGTGGAAATTCCAGAAAGATTTGCTGACACCCATCTTGGTTGAAAGGGAAGGGACAGCTGAGTGGCAGAGCACTGCTGAGCTCCTGATGCCAGTGCAGATGGAGATGATGACTCCTGGAATGCTGGTTTTGAGAAGAGCAATTGGCCTGGCTGTGATTGAGAAATGCCTGCTCTCCAGAGGAGGATCAGCATGTGGGCAGCAGTGAAATTTTCAAGAGCAGCCCTCCCCTCCAGTTTGTTTGGCAGGAAGAACCACTTGTCTCTGAACAGGCATGCAGCATGTGATCATTTTGGGCTCCTTCCCATTTAGGAGCATGACTCTTGGGGAAAGCTTGACATCAGACTATGCCCTTCTCAGAGAGTACAAAACTCTGTTTCAGGCCAAGTTTTGTGCATTTCTGACTCCTGAGCCATGCTCTCACTTCTTCTCTGTCCCAATGAGTCTATTTTGGGCTGAATTCCTAGTGACATGAGCAAAAATTCCTAGAAAAAGACCCTTGTGCACAGATGGAAGAGCAAACTCTTTTAACCACAACCACAAACCACTTCCATAAACTCCAACCTTTTGCTCCAGCTTTAGGTTTCCTTGCAGATACTTGGAAGCTTTCTGGGTTAAGTTTAGTGCCCTTGGGGAGAAAGGGCCCCTCTTTTATTGCTGCAGAAACCTGTTCCTTGCACCATGGAGGTGCTGACCAGACACCCTAGAAACCTTTTTCCCTGGGAGCAAAGGAAAAAGAACATTTGCCCTAGAGAACTTTAATCATGTAAGCAACTAAATTAGGTGGCTGATCTGCCTTTGGTCTCTTTATAATCTCTGCAGAGATATTTATTTAAGTGAGTATGGAGCAGGAATTAACCTCCTGTGCAGGGAAGAGCCTTACAGAGTAACCTTTGTCTCTTCCCTGTGTAGAGGAGCTGTTGAGCAGTTTAGCCAGGCAGCTAAACTGACTTAGAGACTTAAAGACTTAGACAGCTTAAGTAGACACCTGGAGGTGCCATCACCTTCTGGAGATGAATATTTTTCTGGTGCTCTATCCTCTGTGCCTCCGTGGAGTGGGAAATGCTTCTTTTGTGCTTCAAAATCTGGACAGCACCTTTCCCAACACTATACTGACCAAGAATTAATAGTGGATAGAAGGATGACCTGAAATGTTTGCTCCAGGAGAGCAGCAGTTGCTTTCCCTGGTCTGTGGTGATATTCACAGCTTTCTCTGTAAGTCACACTGAGGCAAAAATTATGCAATGCCCCGACTGTACATTTATCCACACTTCTGGTGCTTTAGCAATCTGGCTTCTCAGCTAGAGGCTGGAGCCAAAGCATATTAAGAAATGAGCCTGTGTTTTGAACATATGATATCAGCAAAGTCTCATTTTTTTGTTGCCACTTAGTATTTCTTAACAGGAGGAGAATGCACATGGGGCTGTCTTGAGGTAGGAATGATGCAGGGCAAAGCCTTGGATGGCTTTACACCTTCAGGCCACTTGCTGCCCCTGGTCTGCAGTGCAGAGGTGTCCAATTCTGACCCACCCCAGTTAGGAATAATGGAAAGAATCATTAACAAAACACTGCAAGGGCCCAAGATGCTGCCAAATCACCCATCACCTTGTTGCAGGCAAACATGGAATAAAAAGGACTGAGCTGCACATGACCTCAGGATGAAAGATGGATTGGGGAGAGCTGCTCACCCCAGTCCTGGAGAGCCACGGGCTTGGCCAGCAGTGCCTGGCTAAATGATGAGTCCATCCTGTTTGTTATAGACACAGAGCAGCCCTTGGCTGCTGCTCTCGTCTGTATTTCTATTTGTGCCGATAATACACATTTTTAAAGGAGATCTTAATTGCTGCACTAGATTTATTAGCAGGGATATTATCCATCCCTTCCTTCCACCCCCTCCCCACTCCAGCTCAATTCCTCATTTTTATGAGAGGGCAAGTTGAGGAGCACACCTCCTCTGCTTCCCAGGGACAGCACCGTGGACATCAGCTTCTCCATCTCCCGAAAATCAGACAGGATGAGTTCATGGAAAGCTGGTAAGTGACTGAATGTGAGCTCAGGGAGGCCAGTTGCATTATTTTCACCCTGAGCAACTCGAGGTGCCAGTACCATTGTGTCTATTTTGCAGCAGGGTAATGAGAACAAAGAGCTTTTGGGGTAGAATCCAAATCACATCCTCCTGTCAAACCCTGCTGAGCCAGGGTGCTGAAATGGCTGAGCCTGCAGCTCAGAGCTATATAAAGCTGCAGGGATAGCAGCCCTTGGCTGTGCCAGGCTGCAAGCTAAAGTGAGTTCTACAGGAGGGAGGTTACAGGCCTCTAATGGGATGTAAACTGAGTTTCTGGGCGCAGCAGAAAGCGAGTGGCTGGTGTCTGTGCAGATCCTGGCAATCTGAATCTTTCGATGTAAGCATTGGTGGTGCCAAGCAATTACAATGTTTATAGAAACTGATGGCCTACATCTGTTTAAAATACTTCCCAGTGTTTAGACTGACAGGACAGAAAACATTCTGCAAGGAGTAAGCAGAAATTGAATGGTTTTATATATGTATATGTTTTTTAGTAAGTTTGGGGGGTTTTTTAACTTAGAAGAACTCACACAAAATTGATTAACTACTCAAATTCATTAGCACTGTAGGCACTGCAGAGTGAGCACAAGCCATAAACCTGCCTTCCTGCATGCTAGAGAATTACCAAATGTAAGAAAACTCTTCCAGAAGGTGAAGCCTGTTTGGAACTGGACTGAAGCAAGAATGTGGTCTCATATCCCAGCAGCTTTATAGCCTTCCTGCTTGATCTCAAGCAAGACAAAGCTTTCTGTCCCTTGAGAAATCAGCCAGGATGGCTGATCCCAGTCACTCCAACAACCATTCTCACTCCAGTGTAGCTATTTACAGGTGGACCAGAAGAGCAAGCTGAGCTGTCAGCATCACCTGCTTGCAGAGGATGACTAGATCTGTTGCATTGCACAGAGAAAGCAAAAAAAAAAAAAAGTTCTTGGCCTTATCTCATCTGCCTGTGGGGGCCTTTTTATCTCCACCCCAACACTGCCCTTTATTGCTTGGAGTCCTTCCAGGCTGTGACTCCTTCCAGGAGGTTCTGCAGGGTCAGTGGTCCTTCTTCACACCAACACCCTGCTGGAAACATGGGATGCTCCTTCTTTGATTCAGACAGCTTTGGCCTTGAGTAAAATGTCCAGATGGTTTAGGGATGAAAGAAGCTGAGATTTCCTAGGTTGTGACCATGACAGCAAAGAGAGCAGAGCTGTGCAGTGCTGCAGTCCCACAAGGGACAGAAGGGCAGAAGGGCTCTTCAGAGACCTCAACAAGCAACTGCAGACTAGAGTCACATCCAGAAACCCAAGGATTGCTTCAGAAATGCCCAAACCCCAGGAACCCATGGCCAAGCCCAAGAGCTTTGGCAAAGCACCTTCCCTCAGCTGCAGCAACCCTTTTAGCAGAGTGTACAACACATCAATACCCAAATTTTCATGCACATACCCAGGGGTTTGTCTGTACAGCCAACCTTATCCTCCTCTTCCTTGAACATGGGCTGCTGTGCTTTGCCACCTGACTGCTGAGAGAAGCCTTCCCTCATTAGCAGTTTGGAATCTTGCTATAAATCTCCCTGTAGGGCTCACTCCTGGGTGACAATGTCCCAGAACAAAGAGCCCCATTCACCAGCCGAGCCTTTGGAGTTCATTTTCCATTTTTTTTAATGCCAGTCCTAGAGGTGGGGTGCAAGTTTTATGTGCAAAGCACACAGAGACCCCAAAAGGGACAGACACCCTGTTCTGGAATTAGTTATAACCAAGTCCCCTCGGGCATGGCTGCTGCTCAGCAAGTGGGAAGCTCTCTCCTCTCTCAGTTCTACTGAAAACAAATGTATGGCAGAAAAAAATCCATCTCTGGAGCTCTCCCCTAGCTCACTGCCAGGATTATTATGGTATTATTATGGTATCTAGCTTAGTAAAAGACAGTTTCCATTCTCATTTTCCTCCCACCCAATCCCAATCCCTCGTATTTTTAAGGCCACTTATGTCACACACACACACACACACACACACACACACACATGCAAAACTCCAGCACGGAAGGCAGCCACATCAAGCACAACATCACAAAAAAAAGCAGCCATCCTCTCTTCCAAGCCCTCCTTCTTCCTGCTGTAAATTAGTACACAAATTATGCAAATCAGAAGCACGTGCAGAGGGGAAGCTGCTCTCCCTGGCACAGGCTGGGGAGGGACTGCATCTCCCATCAGGAAGCTCTCTGTGGATGGGGTTAGGACTGTGCTTGGCACTGATGGTTTGTCCTGCACGCCTCAAGGACCCACAGGGCTCCTCTTTGCTCCCCCTGGAGCACCCTGTCCCCTCAGCAATGACATCTCTGGGGTTGCTCCAGCACTGCTGCCTGTCCCTCAGTCCCTGAGCAGAGCTGTGTAAAACATGCAGACGTTTTCATCACTAAACTTATGGCTGCCCTGAGGGCATCTGCATAAGTTTACCCAGTGCTCTTTAAATCAGTCCCAGAACAACCTTTTCCAGCCACTGCCAAACAAAAGCTTTTCCAGTAGAACTCCATTTTCCTTTTCTCTGTAAGAAACTATTTTTTTTTTTTTTTCAGGCTAGCTCAGCTGTTACACTTGGGCCCTGGCTGGTGGAAACACACACAAATACCTGCAACCTCACTGAAATTAATGAGAAAAAACCTGCTGTTACATTCAAAGAGGGTGGAACAAAATTTCACAGTATTTATTTTTTTTTTCCAGGAAGGTATAAAAACAGAAAGAAATCAAAAAAGGAAGGAAAAGATCTGCTGAAACCCAACTTTAGGCCACACTGAAGCAAATCTTGAGGGCTGTCATATTCCCTGTGGAGGACATGTACATGCTACAGAAGTGAGTGCTGCTCCACCACAGCAGGAGAGCTGTAAGGATGCAATCTGCTCTAGGCTAAGGATGCTGCAAGGATGCAATCTGCTCTAGGCTAAGGATGCTGCAAGGATGCAATCTACTCTAGGCTAAGGATGCTGCAAGGATGCAATCTGCTCTAGGGTAAGGATGAAGAAGGATGTAATCTGCTCTAGGCTAAGGATGCTGCAAGGATGCAATCTGCTCTAGGCTAAGGATGCTGCAAGGATGCAATCTGCTCTAGGCTAAGGATGAAGAAGGATGTAACCTGCTCTAGGGTAAGGATGCTGTAAGGATGCAAACTGCTCTAAGGTAAGGATGCTGTAAGGATGCAATCTGCTCTAGGGTAAGGCTCCCAAATTGCTCCTCCCGTGCCCAGAGTGGCCTGTTACTCCTGCAGTGCTGCTGCAGGGGTGTGAACATGTGTAAACAAAGGCAGAGCCTGCTTTTGATGCTAAAGCAAGCTCAGGGCGGGTGGGCACAGCATCCACCACACAAACTCTGGAGGGGTGGGGTGCTTTCAGACTTTTATTCTCCTACCAAAATAGTTCAGCCACTGACGTCTCCGAGTGGGCTTTACAGGGTGAGGCTGTGCTCTGTTTCCATCTGCTGTGACGATGGCCAGGGAATGCTGTGTCCCCCACCCAGTTTGCATCCATTATCCACAGCCCAGAGGGCAGCCCAGGCTCCCAGGGAATGACAACTCCTGTGTTTCCCCTGTTTGAGACCCACTTGCTCCATCCTCCCTCTCTGATCCTCTCAGCCACAACTGCAGCTTCACACCAGGCAGGGGCCTCAGAAATGCCAGTGCCACATGAGGAGTGTCCCTGACAGGGAAATGAGTGCCATGAAGGGACAAACAATTTATGGCTGTTTTATGGTGCTGACATCAGCCAGAGGTTGTTCTTTGCATGGGAGTGGATAGGGGAATTTTGGACAGAGCCAACCTAACAGCTCTGCTGACACCTCTCAGGGTGGCTACACAACCACTCCCAGATATCTGACACAATCCCACATACTGGGATTGTGTCAGATTCCCTTGGTATCACCTGGAACTGAGTAAATCTTAGGTTTACCACCGTGACCATGCACCAGAGCAAGGCCAAGCCTGTCCATTCCATGGGGACAATCCTGGGGACACCTCTGGCCAATGCTGAAGGACCTCAGCAGCTCCAAGGGCCACCTCCATCTGGAGGGACACAGAACTTCCCTCTGTGTGAGAACTCACAGCAGGACCAGGCTCTGGGATGGGGTGTCCCCACACCACAGCCAGTTGTTGGGTCTGCTACACCTTGGTATTTCTGCACAAACAGGCTTGGGAGCTGCTCACATCAGCGTTCAGCTGGAGGAAATCCCAGCCACGAGCTCACCAGGATCAGGGGAATCAAAGTGTTGCTAATAAAGAGCCTTTTCTCACCCTCCCAAATCCACACTCCAAACAGTAGGATGCAAGAGGGAGGATTTCTCATAAGCTGAACAACTCCAGCAGGAAATGGCACATTTAGCACTTCTTTCATGACTTTCTTTCCACCACATTTCCTCCGTGCCCCCTCCCAACCTCTGTCCATGGCAGCACACTATCTCTGGGAGCTGATCCCTTCATTTTTAAGAGCAGCACCATGCACTCCTGCCAGAGCAGCCAGGTTGGTCCCTGGCCACAGCCATGTCTCTCCAGTTTAGCCCTGCAAATCACAGTGGCACCAGATTAAGCCTTTAGCCGTGTTGTTTCATGAGGTTTACTCATCACAAATGTTGACAGTAAGGATCAGCTTTAAGTAACAAACCAGAAAACCAATTCCCTTCCATATATTCAACAAAATCCTGTTGCTTCCTTCAGGAGAAAACGTGCTGCACTGCCTTATTGTACAGGCACAGGAGGAAATCTCTCTCTGAACTTGGAAAGTCGATACTAATGGGCTCAGACTGAAGTAGAGGGCATGCTCATTTTGCAATGGAGTTACTTTCCCTGATACTCTCTTGATTCCATTTTCCTGGCAAATTGTGATTGCTAATAAATTGCAATAACTTTGAGTTTACATTACGACTTGCAGAAGATTATTTTGGGCAGTAATGACATTCCCAAAGTGGAGGGTCTCTCCAGTGAAATATCTGGCATATGGAAGCAATTCAGTTTTTACAGATTCAGATGAAACCTACGTATTACTGATGAAGAAACCATGTTTTGATAAGATAATAGGCAGCAGTGTCAGCCGACAGGGAAGAAAATATGAAGCTTCTAATGCCTACAAGGAGGTCAGGCTTCTCCCAAAGCTCATTGAAGCCAGTGGACTGAGTCCTCCAGGCTCCAGTGGGGTTGAAGATCAAGTCTTCACCCTCCTCACAACAGGAACACGTTCTGGGTCAGCTCGTCCCATCCCAGAACACTTTATCCTACAATAATATTCCAGCCTCCCTCTTATTAGATGCTCAAATCTGTTTATTTCCTCTAGTGTCCAAGTCTCTCTCAGTGTCTCCTTTTGAAACCCCCAGGGCAGCCGAAGCGGGAATTTTAATTTTATTGCGCTATTTGTCAAACATTTTTTCCTTTTTTTTTTTTTTTTTTTTTTCGTTTTAAACACTGTTTACACAGAGCAGCCTTCCTCCCTGATCCCCTCTAGTTTGTCTTTTGCTTCTCAGGCATTTCCTAGCTGCTGTGCTTGGGCTCCACCTTGTCATGTAAATCCAATTTAATTTGCACAGTTCTGCTTGACTGGGGCTGTTTTCTAATAAATTCAAGCTCCGTGAAAAATTCCAACCAGGTGATACACTCAAAGGCAGCAGCTCCTAATGCAGTATGTGGGAAGGATCTTCAAAACACTCTCTAAGAGGAGGCAGGTGGCTTTGGGGGCTGATTGCCCTTTTACTTCTAATATTAACTTTTAATTTCCAACAGCTAAACCTTGTTTTCCTATATGATCCACTGCTGCCCCAAAATCCGTTCTGTCCTGGGGTTATTGACACAGTTGGAAAATTTACTATGTTTACTCTGTTGGAGAAAACAGTTTGGTTTTTTATGCATTAATTTCAAACCAAGATTGTGTCCATGCTCATAGTGCAATATCTAATTCTGCTCTTCTTCATCCTCTATCACAAGTAGGGAGTTGTCTTCAGAAACCTTTAGTGCAGAGATGAAAACATGCAGGAAACAAGGATGAAGAAGAAGTTTTTTTAATGGGTTTATTATTATTATTATCACTAATACTGATGCTTATTAGTGAGTGAAATGTGGGGAAGACTCAACAGACTAAAGATCAAAAAAATGCTCTTTGCAAAAGGGGGATGATGGAGTTTATAAGACCCTGTTCAACACCCTGAGAGACCAAAGCAGGGTCAGAACTGGGTGGTAAGAGAAATAATTGAGCTCTGTGCCCTGCCCAGCCTAACATGGGCCAGGAAATCAGAGCCCAGAAATCCCCTCCTGCCGTAAGCAGGGGCAGGGAGGCTTCTGAGCAGTGCTTACAAAGAGAAAAAAGCCCTTTTCCTCATGCCCCACATCTCAGTGCAGGCTGGTGCCTCCCTTCTAGACTATTTTTGGCTGCAGGCTCAGCTCCAGCACAGGTTGGGCAATGCACATGGCTTTGTCTGCCAAGCAACCACTGCAGCCCCCCACCTCTGAGCTGGGCTTGATCCCCTGTGAAGCACCTCCAAAAACAGCAGCATTACATACCTCAGGTACAAGAGGCCAGCTGGAGGTTTAGGTGGCATTTATCTACTCTCCTGAGCAGAGGAAACCCCCCCAAATTCCCAAGAAACCCACAGAAAGAAGAATCTCAGCTTTTGTTCCACTTGGTCAATAAAACCAAAAAGTACTCCTGTAACAGCTTTGTAAATAAATACAGGGCACCACGACAGTGCAGGTGATTTATTGGCACTTAACATTATGGGGGTGACAGAAAACACTGCAGTGGTCAAGTGCCATGGCCATTATAAACATTTTGTTAAAGGGGTTTATTACAGAGCTGTAAAAGTCAGCTCCAGGCTAGAAGTTCTAGCATACGAGTTCTCTCTACCTTTGAAGTGTTTATTGACAGTAGAAATTTGAAAGGGAAAAAAAAAAAACCAACAATTTGGAAACTGTGGTTTCATCAGGCTTTGAATAGCAAGAGTAAAAGGGAAAGGAGATATGAAAGGGGGGGAAGAAGAGAGGGAGCAGTGCTCTAAGGATGGATAATGTCCAGCTAATCTTTTGCCAGGGATATCTTTTAGGTTCACCTTTTTCCACCCATAAGTGACTCACAAAGCAGTGGTTTCTACAAGGTTTCTCCCCTCTTTCAAAATATTTGCCCAGCCATTTCCATGCAGTTATTGGTGTGTAATTTACAGCTTTTCACAGCAGGCAGTGCAAGTCGCCCTGGGGTAACAGATGCCTTTGAGAGCTGCTGGGAGAGCTGCTGCTGTCTGGCTCCCTGCTTTCACCAGAGGAGAGGAGGAGGAATTTGTGTCCAAGAGGTTCAGCCCTGCCAGGTTACACATTGGCAAGAGCAAGGGGTAAATCCCACCTGGCCCAATTCTCCAGCCAGTGCTGGAGCTTCAGAAGTCTGGTCCAGGCAGAGGGGCTGCTTTTCCATTCCTGCAAGCACTTGCCAAATGCAGGTACCTCTCAGATTTCAAATCCAGAAGGGACCACTGTGAGTTTCTTACACAGGAAAGGCAGGCCCATTTTTTGGTTAAATGTCACCTCAGCACTGGTCCAGTTCACCAGTCACCTGCACAGCACCAGTGTGCCACAAACTGGGCACAGTGGAGCATCCCTGGGAAGCCCTGTGCTCAGGGGTACCTTTAAAGCAAATTTTAGGGAAAGGTTGCACAGAAAACACTTGAGAATGGGTTCACCACCCAGGAGGGACAGTAAGGGAATGTTAATTCCTCCACTGGCACCATACAGGGGCTCACTCTTAGCATGGTGCAGCTCAGCATCCCATTTTGATGCCTTGTGTGTGCTCACTTGCACTTGGTGCATCACCAGGCTTGGATCAGCGAGACAAGAATTAATCCATGAATTGTTTGGCTCCTCCAGGAGAAACCCCACAGTGAGACCTACTTGGATGGGAGAAATGAGCTGGAAAATCAGCTTGGAACATCTCAAAGCAAGCCAGTAAGTTTTGGTGGAGATGAACCACACCTTGAGCAGGCAGAGCAGGAGAGCAGGCACTGATTAACACCCACCAGCAGCCTGGCCTGACTCCCTGGGAAGATGATGCTATTTTTGTCTGCCCTTTTCAGAGCCACATTCACCACTGAAACCCTGCCACATGCTGAATTATGGGCTGGATGGATGATTCCAAGGCGGAGCAGATGTTTATCTCATTTGCGTCCACCCTTTTTTTTTAAACGTTTCACGTGTAGGAAAACGATAAAAGCAAGATTAAAACATGGATGCCCAAAGTCTAATTAACATCCCCCCAGCAACTGGGTGTGTTTTATCTTAAAAGCAGAGTGATTCCAGCTTCCTTTGTAACGTGCATGAATCCCAGGGGGAGCAATCAGAAATAACACAATGATGTTGTTAAGAATCATTTATTACTGTTATTATTACTGTGAGCTTGGGTGAATCAACTCAGTAAGACCAACACAACCTCTGTGAATAAGTTAAACTCTATTTTAAGGTCTTGAATAAGACTTTGATGGGACTGAGTACAAAAACTTACATATGGGTGAGATGCAATTATGGAATTTTGACAAGGGCATTTGACCAACCCCAAAAAATCCATGCATCAAACTGTCATCATCACCAAATGTGCATGCCTCAGATTTTCCAGTTCAGCAAGGTTATAGAACATTACAGCTTTTTATGTATTTAAAAGTGAGAGTTAAAATATAATTATAATGTAAAAACATTATAAAATAAAAAGCTTACTTTTTATAAGCTCGCCACACTGGAAAATTTGAGGCACAATAATCTTCTCTATAGCAGTCTCAATATTATGGTTCCAAGTTCCTCACACCTTGTAACATAATTAGGCATCCTCAGAACGCTTCGTCGCACTTTGATTTTTGGGGAATATCGCCAGGAATGGTTGGTCAGGCTCCACTCCCTCCAACCATCCTGACACTTGCTGGCTTGGAAAGAGATTGCTCCAAGAGCAAGTAGGAGAAGTGAGCCCTAGGGGTAGCTTTGGCTCTATAAACTGACTGCACACAGGGAAAGAGAGTGGTCAGAAACATTT
The DNA here is from genome assembly GCA_013397555.1 of Urocynchramus pylzowi. NCBI lineage: Eukaryota > Metazoa > Chordata > Aves > Passeriformes > Fringillidae > Urocynchramus > Urocynchramus pylzowi. The sequence goes on along the minus strand of VZRH01008443.1, from coordinate 1,799,064 downwards.
TCTTCCCAGATGCAAGCAGGTGCCAAAGGGTTCTCACTACATGACTTTATTTAGCCTGGTGACAAAATAAACCCTTGTGCAGGAAGATAAAGCAATAGGTGAGGGGTTTCTTTTCAAGCAGAGCCTAAATAATTTCTTTATCAGAGGGAACAGTGTTAATATATAAATATTCTTTAACAAAATGTTAGCCCTGAGGTCATGTGTCTGAACTGTTTTCTTTTTCTTATGTTCTGCCAGTGCTTTCAGATGTCCATACCCTGCAGCTGTGAGCTTGGTCCATGATGCCAGCCCTGTGGCAAAGGGATATTAGCACCTCATGGCCACTTGTTGGAAGCTGGTTGAGTCTGTGGCTCAAAGGCTCGTGCATCTTGGAACATCTGGGCTGGGAAGGTTCGTGAAGTAAATCAAAACAAGCTACAGGAAATTCTAGAGGTGGTAAAGGCTCCTTGGCTGAATGATTGATTCACAGTTTGCAAGAAGTGTTGTGCTGGTTTTGGCTGGGGTAGAGTTAATTTTATTCATGGTAGCTGGTGTGGGGCTGTGGTTTTGATTTCTGCTGAAGACAGAAGATGGAATATTTGGAGTGATTGTTGCTTGTCATCCCAAGACACTGTTAAATATAACGAAGTCCTTTTTCCCTGGGGATTCCTGAACACTTTCCTGCCCATAGGAATGAATTCCTTGGTTTGGTTTGCTTGCACACATGACTTTTGCTTTACCTATTTGCTTTACTATCTTTATTTTAGCCCATGAGTTCTCACCTTTCTGTTTCTCTTCCCCATCCCACTGTGGGGAGTGGGCGAGGAGCTGTGTGGGGTTTAGTTGCCAGCTGGGGTTAAACCATAGGGGTCTTGCATGTCAAAAATCTCTCCAGTTATGAGCCTAGATCTCTACAAAAGAAGCATAGAAGATGTTTGGAGTATGGATTATACAATTCTGCACCATAAGGTCACCACATCCTCCCTATTTATTTTCTCCTTCTCTTTCTGGCTCTGTGGATGGGATTATGCAAGCAGAGCACAGTTATCTCTCAGGATTCATGGCCTGCAGTTGTGGTGAAATCACATCTTGAATTCTCTGGGGATTATGATGTTGACCTGGGAACTAAGAGATGGAGTGGAGGAGAGAACAGAAAGGTTGTGCTGTCCTACCCAAATAGGAAGGAGATGGAATGGGTCTGACTGCGAGGGCAGGCAATGTGTCCCAGTCCTGCTCCCCAGATAAAAACCCTGTATCTGTCCTGACTCCATGCCATTCCTCCACAGAGTTTGGGGTGTTTTTGTAAAGAGATTCAGAAGTGGTCACAGGACAGCTACAAGAGACCCCATTATGCCCCAAATTCTGGATGATGTGATGTGCATTGGCTGTTTCCCTTTTGATTCAGGCCCAGCTGATCCTGAGATAGGAGAGACTACAAGGGTAAGGACCATCCCTGTTGCATCTCTTGGGAATCTCACTGGGGGTGGACACAACACTGCAAAACTGGGTGTACTACAACAATTTAGGATGGATAAAAATAATCTGCAGCGTGTCCAGAACTGACTCTTAGGTGTTAGGGAGGGCCATAAAGAATGATGCTCAGATTTTGGAAGACTGAGTGGAACGTTCCAGTTCTTCCCAAAATATACAGTGGAAATATTTGGGCTCAGAGAGAACAGCTATAGCCAGGGCAGCAAGAGAAACAGTCCTGGCAGTGCTGGAGGAGCTGAGGGCTGACTCAGAAGGAGGATTGTCTTTCATGCTGCCCATCCCAATGTCCTCGCCTGGCCTTTGGGGCTGCACCTCACCAGTGCTCTGAAAGCCAAATCCCTGGGGATTCCAGCCAAAGGATAGCCTTGAACGTGGGGCAGCTGGCACCAGGAGAGTTTCTCCAGACACTGACTGAGGGCCAGAGGTGAGCTGATCCCTGATGGTTATTGCAGAGGTGTGGTGAGCTTGGCAGCTGCTCTTTCCATCTGCCTGCCTGGCCTGGATGGGGAAAAGCAGGGAGGTGAATCCATCCAGGCCACTCTCTCCAGCTGCCCATGGCCTGTCGAGGATTGTTGCCTTCTAAGCAAATAAACCTCCTAGTGGAACAATCTCACCTGGTTCTTTGTCCCTTTGCAGAAAAGGTCACCAGATATTGATGGAGTGTTTCTCACAAGGTCATTGCAGCACCACAAATCACAGGACAGAGCAGTTTCTTTTTTCGTTTGCTTATTCTGTTCTACCCAAACTGAAATATGGAGGTTTTTTGTGGTTTTGTTCCAAAACTTGGACCAAAGACAGTGAATTGCTTCCAAGCTGGCCTGCAGCTGACCATGCACCCCTGCGTGGTCTCTGTACATCACAAGTGTCACCATAAAACAATTAGCCACTAAAAACTAACTTATTAGCAACTAATAATCAGTTAAGCTAATAGATATCATAAACTAATTATATCATAAACTAATATAATAGATAGAATAATATACTAATAATATACTTATAGAATTAAATATAATATATATAATAAACTAATATAATAGATATAATAATAAAGTAATTATAGTTGGCATCCCATCAAGGTGACACCAACTTCCTGGGCACCAAGACCGAGCACTTTCTCAGAAATGGATGCATATGAGACCAGTAGCATGAGACTACAGAAGTTATTCCTTCAATCTTTGGGAATTTAATCCAGGTAGCAGCCAGAAGACAGCTTGGTCTTTTCTTTCTGGCCTTTGCCATATCTAAATATGGGTTAGAAAGAAGAATTTCAGACAACTTATTACAAAAGAGGCATGTCCCACCCATCTCATCCACTCAAGCAATCAACTGAAGAAAGACCAGAGCTGATTTTAGGGCCTTGAATCCTAGTTATCTTCCCATGGCAACCACTCAGAAAATGGAAAACAGAGTCAAACATCCAGGGAGGGCACCCATGTCCTGCTGTGTGGGCATCACCTTGGGCTTACTCCAAAGAGGTGTGGTGATGCTATTTATGAAATTGATTTCTCCCCACCCTTACTGTTGCATTTTGCTATTTTTGATCACCAGGCAGGAAAGCATAAATAAAATCCTCTTAATGACATAGTCATTTTTCAAGCAGGAAGTGACACAAGTTGACACCCAACCATTAACTTGACATGGGTAGTAAAATCATTTGATTCTGCTGGCAGAATTTCATAGGAATTAACCAACTTGAAGATTTATTGCCAACATATTGCTTTCACTGTAAAGGCTGGTATAAAAAAAAACACGAAATGGACCATTATCATTACTTATTGTAAAAGAGTTTTTTTTGACTATGGAAACAGAGTAACTTAGGAAATCTCTGTTTTCTATAAACATCCTTTCCCCAGTTTTGATTTTTTTCTGATTAAAAAAAAAAACAAAACAACAAAACAAACACAAAAGGGTATTTTAGAAGAAGTAGTTATTGTAAAGAGACAGAGAAATAGATGGGATATATTGGGATGTGAATTTTGCTTCCACCCAAAAAATGAGCACATGTGTTATAGCCAAGGTCTTCAAGGATTTGGTTTTTCCACTTATCCAATGAAACCTTATGAGGTCAGGGAGGCCTTTGGGCCTGATGAGCACCTTCAGCCAGGCCAGGGAGAAGGAAGACTGAAAATGCCGTAGTGTGCTTGTCATGCCGTAATCCCACAGCTCTCTTAGCAGAGCCACCAAGGCCAAGGGAAGGGCTCTTGTGCACCCAGACTCTGGATTTTGTCCTCCTGGTCCTGTTCTGCAGAGCACACAGCTGAAAAAAACCCTTGACAGGCCCGAGGAGACTCTCCCCAAGTAAATTGTGCAGCTCATGCTCTCAGCGTAGGCGTGTTGGGATAACAACCATGGCTGTGTGCATGGGCGGGGGAGCTCTGCCAAGCAGAAATCCAGCACATTTTCCTTCACAGCACAGATGCACCCAGGATGGCAGCAGAGCAGGGCTGCCCTGTCCCCCACCCTCCTGCTGGCCACAGCCCTGAAGTTTTCTCTTCCAGAAGATGGAGGGCAGGAGGAAGCACGTGGAGATCCCTATCAGCACCATGTCAAGAGTGGGCCTGATGTGTTGTACCTTGCAGAATAAACCTGGTGAGGGCTTGGAACACAAGACCTGTGAGGAATGACTGAGGGAGCTGCGGGTGTTCAGCCTGGAGAAAAGGAGACTCAGAGGTGACCTCATCACTCTCTACAGCTCCCTGAAAGGTGGCTGTGGTCAGGAGGGGTTGGGCTCTTTCTCCAGGCAGCACTGGCAGAACAGAAGACACAGTCTTAAGCTGTGCCAAGGAAAATGCAAGTTGGATATTAGGAAAACGTTTTTCACTGAAAGAGTGATAAATTTCTGGAATGGCCTGCCCAGGGAGGTGGTGGAGTCACCATCCCTGGATGTGTTTAAAGAAAGCCTGGATGTGGCACTCAGTGCCATGGTTTAGTTGAGGTGTTGGGGCTGGGTTGGACTCGATGATCTTGAAGGTCTCTCCCAACCCAGTGATTCTGTGAATTCTGTGAATTCTGTACCACCCTCTTGAGATGAGCCCCCTGAGGCAAGCCTGTGCTTCCCTGTGCCAGCTCCCCCCAGAGTGTCACTCAGTGCACAGAGCAGTCCTTACCCCACCACCCTGCTCCTTCATGCTCAGCCATGGCCTCACTCACTCAGCCTTAATGCTTTATATTCCCAGTATTATTTTAAATCCTGCAGGGAGATCTTTCCAGCACCTCCAGACAGGAATGAAACCTGGATGCTTGCACAGCCAGTCTGACCAAGAGGTGACTGAAGCACTAATGATCAGCAGATGAAGAATGATGTTGGAGTTTCTGGGAAGGGATGGGCTGCCAGAAAATGAGGGCAGATCCCACAACAGCCATCCTTGTTCCTTGGGCTGTCACCTTCAGTGCAAGGAGCACCACAACCACCACATCCAAACCCGATTGCTGCAGCTAACAAGGTGAGAGCTGATGTCTATTATTTTGGGCACAGCTGAGCATTAAAAAGCTCTGGTGGCTCCTGGCTCATGTCCCATCACCTTGGAGCAGGAGGGAGTCGGTCTCAGATCTCAGGCAGAGCCAAAAGCCAGCTGCTGCTCTGGGGTCTGCACTGACTCTGCGACGCCCCACGGACAAAATTCCTGCACGAACCAACCCACGGCGAGAGGGCCGCTGAACCAGGGAGATTTATAAGCTCAACAGCAGGAGATTTTGGGGGAGCAGATGTAGAGAGAGAGGGTCAAACAAGGTCACATTGGAAATATATGGCAGAAGCAAAAGCTTAGCCCAGTTGAAGTGAATTCTTGCTCAATGGCAAAACCATGAGACCGTTCTTCCTCTTAAGAGTTTTTCCATGCCCTAACAAGCCTGGTGAGGAACTTAATGACATCTGTGTGCTCTTGCCTGAGCTAGGACCTCATGATTTGGCTGGATGCCATGAAAAAAAAGATGTCCAAAAGTTATGAAAATAAAGGTATTTATCTTCATTGTTAGGAAAAAAAAAAAAAAAAAGGCTGAGCCTTTTATTTCCCTCTCTTGGAGGATTAAGCTCACAGATTTACAAAGAACTGGTTGATTACCAAAATAAATACATCGCCATGCCAATTTATAGGACACAAATGTAGGAAACCCATCCAACCAAATCAGGCAAAGTGTAATTCATGTGAGAGCCCTCAGCATGTGCAAAGGGCACAGTGCATGTGGAACAAAGTACATAGGGAAAGCATGCTAGAAACCTCTATCTGCAAGAACAATTCCCAGTGCAGCATACAATGGAGCTATAAAATAAATGGTTTGGCTCTCCACTGGAAGCAAAGCCCAACTGTTCTCAATGAGAAGGAGGATCATGTATCTTTATAATGAGAATTCAGTCATTTTTAAATGTTGGCTTTGCTCATATCACCACCAAATCTGTCTGTGGGGCTGACAGGCTGCAGACTTCATTTGGGTTTCTAACTGTGATTAGACATGGCAGTGATGGATACCACAGGGTTTTCCAGGGCTTAGGGTTTGGGGCTGGCTTTTGTTTTTCAGTTGTTTGGGGCTTGGGATTGAGAGAGCTGGTGGGGGTATTTTTAGTGTCACTGTCCAGTGAGGCTTAAAGGGCTCTTTCCTTATTTTAGTAGTTCTGATAATGCACAGAGATGAAAGCAGCCCCTGAACAAGTTCTTCTTTATACTGGCAAAGCTGCCCCTTCTGCGATGAAACCCAAGAGCAGTTTCTGCTTTCAGTGCTCAGTGAGATGGAGCAGAACATGTTTACTGAGCCTGAACATACCATTGCCCTCAGAGGTGTAAGCACCACCCTTTGCAGCAAAGGTGATCCTCAGAGCACTAAAACATCTGCTTGCTCAGTGGAAAAACAACCCCACAATCATGTTAACATTCGTGAGCGTGGCATATTCGGGAGTTAAGGGAACTTCCTTTCCTCTCTGTTGTTTCTTACAAGGCAGAATCACTTTCTGTAGCTCCCAGCACTCACAGGAGTGATGCATTTCCCAGCCAGAGGAGCTCCTTTCACAGTCCAACCTGAAGAAACCTGAAGTTGTCCATTAGAAATGAAGCAGCCTTCACACAAGGCTTAAATCCCCATTTGGAAGCTTTTTTTTTTCCCAGTCCAACCTCAGACTGCAAGGCTACAGACAAGCAAAGCACTTGTTTTACAGTGGATGCAAAGCACCTATAGCAGCTCAGAGCTGTCCAAGACTTGACAACAAACTGGCAGAGGGAGGGTATTTGCAATTTAAAAACTCAGTTTCTCCCAATCTTTGCTCCAACTATTAAGACTAAAGGGAAGAAAGTTGTCTGGTTACTTCTGGGAAACAAAGTCAATGCTATGATCCATAGGGATTGCAGCCTGGACTAAAACAGGAAAGCCAAAGAGAATAATTTTGTCTTCTGCAAGGTGCTTCTCCACATAACCTGGGGAAAACATCCCTGAACTTGGGACATAAGGCATTTGGAAGCAGCAACTTGAGTATTTAGCCTGACTGGGGGCACTTTTAGGCAGACTGGAGCTTTGGTACATATGAGAAAGGTGCCTGGCCTGACACTGGAGCAGTGGAGACACTGAGCTGATAACATGCATGGAGTTCACAGCATGTTCTTTGCAAGTGGGCTCAAAGCAGCTCATAAAAGTGGTTCAGATCAGTTGCCAAGACCAAACATTCTCAATGGAGCTGATCTGGCACTCCAGAGGGCTGGGTCTCATCAAAGAGGATCTCTCCGTAATTTCAGAGCATTGTGTGGTCGAAGACATTCCAGCTCTGCACAGGAGCTGGGTAACACCTTGGGTTCCAGCCTGCTGTGGCCTTCAGAGCAGCAGTGCATGGTCAGGGAGTGTAAAAGCAGCTCAGGAACATCCAGATCACACCACAGTCCTTGTGGAACCATAGAATCATTAGGACTGCAAAAGATCTCCAAGAGCATTGAGTCACACCGTTAACTCTGATGCTGTTTGTTCTCCATGCAAGCATGGAAGCCTGGTTGCAAAGTTTCTGGGACTCCCATCCCTGCAGTGAAAATCATCCTGCCACTACACTGATGGAAAATTTAAAGGTGATAATCACAAGTCCACCCTTGAAACCAAACAAAAGCACAGTTAGCTGAGCAGCACACAGCTGTGCTGCTCCCTGTACCCCAGTGAGGTGCTGCTGTGCCACTGACCAGCTGCAAATTCAATAAAGGCCACAGCAAAGCCAAGCAGAGCTCCAGTTCTCCCCAGCAGCATGCCAACTGCTTCATCCCATCACTTCTTCCCCAGCTTTAGCCATCTGTCCACAGGCCTCGAGGCCAAAGTCAGAGGAGCCTTCCCAGTTGCAGCTTTTGGAGGAGGCCAAACTCCCTGTACATTGTGGGTTGTGAAATATATGAACTCCCAGGCTTTGCTTGAGCCTCACTCTTCTGTGCAATATCACATGGCTTTTGGATTTGCCTGCCCTGTCCACCTCTCCCATGTGTTTCCAATAATTGCTTACATATGGAGGGGTTTCTTTTGTTTGCCCTGAGAAGCGACAAGCTGTTGTTCCCCTTTCCTAGATGAGGCTGCAGACGTGCACATCATTTTTATTGGTGTGTTTTATTGCCCCCGCTTCTTTACAGCACACGCCACAGGTCTCCCCAGCCTTCCCTTTCAGGCCACTGTTTACCCTCTCCCCTGTTAGGTCTCCTCATTCCCCATCCTCTCTCAGTCAAAACAGGGGCCCCTAATTAAGAGAATGCCTTATAAATCTCTCTGCATCCAAATAAGATCCAGAGCCTGGCTGGGGAGCCGGCCCTGGAGACAGCGGGTGGGTCTGGCATTCCTCACGTTGCACACAAGGCTCTCTTCAGCATCACTGCCTGGCATGTGAGCTTTGCTGCCAGCACTGACAGCCACTGCCAGCACCCAGCTCTTGTGCCCACCATTTACAGCAAACAGATACCAGGCTGGACAGCACCCACTCGGACCCACAAGCCCTTGGTTATGCAGAGCAAAGTCCCAGATTGGGATGCTGACCCTGCAGGGAGGCAGCCACGTCCCCTAAGGGTTTGCAGGACCCCGTGGTGTGCATTGGTAGGAGATGTGGGGTAACAATCTCTCCCCCAAAATGCTGGAGGATTCTGCTCTCCCAGAGATGTGGCCAGCAAACCCTTGGGTCAGGAGGTGAGCTGCATTCAGAGCTTGTTACTCCTCTGTTAGGGCACATCCCACCCTCAGCACCCCCCAAAACAACCCAAAAACCAGGATGGAGGTTCCTGCTACCAAGCCTTGCCTGGATATGGGTTTGTGCCTTGTTTAACACTGTCCCAGCTCAGCACATCCACCACCCAAGCCCCCATGGAAGCCCTCAAGGCTGGGGCTCCTCAGTGGCTCTCCACTCTCTCCATCAATCCTGTTTGTGCAGGGAACACAGGTCTAAATCCAGGCAGGATGACCCTGCTGAGACATCACCATTGCACTGCCCAAATTATGTGTGTTTAAAGAAGAAGGTGCAAGTACCACCCTCAAAAATCACAGTAACACCAGAAACCTTGCTGAAAACCTGTTCCTTGTGGGACAGAGGTGTTGGAGGCCTGTAATTCAAAAAATGCAAAGGAAAAGAGCAGACTGAGACAGAGAAAACCCACCCCACTATGTCACCACGTTACTTTGTTCACGCTTGCTCACAGTCCTGACTTTTGATCAATACTGTGCCTGCCCAGGGACTTAAGCTCAGCCTGCAGTGGTGTCTCTGCATCACACTCACACACAATAATTTCCTCAGTGTGCATCTCTGGAAACGCAGCCGGTGCCAGAATTCCTCGAAACCAAATCCCTGCTTGGGCTGGTGCCCAGTGCTCTGAAAGGGCCGTCAACATCTGGAAGCAGTGACACTGCACATCTGCATCAGAAGTGCAGGATGGAGAGAGAACTACCTACAGGATCAGTTCTGTTGATAATTAAATCCTAAACAGGAGGTCACTAGATGTGCTCACCCTTCTGAACACCGTAATGCTCGAACTGACTCGTACACGATGCTGCTGCTGCTGCTGGAAACAGGAGGAGAAGTAGATGGACTTTTACTTGCACTTGTAACAGAAGTGCAGCTGGGGAGGCTGAGCAGGTAGGATAAATGTAAAGAAAACATCTCTAATTATCAAGGGAGTGATTTTGACTGTTATTCACATGGAGAATAACAAAGCAGATTGTTGCACTTGTTGTCAGCGTGACTCAGGGGATTCAATCAATGCTTTAAACAGAGCCAGGACTTCTGGGACCAAACCAAGATCATACAAAGCTTCTTCAGGCTTCCCACAAACCATAGAACACATTTTCCCCTCAGACTTCACAAGGCTTTTCTACAATACCCAACAAGATGCCTTCCTGCTTCCAACACACTGGTTTTCTGGATGCCTGCTGTGGAGGAACGCAGAATACCCTCTGGTTTGGCTGGAAACATCCCCAATTTAGAATTCTGGCATCTTTTGTACCTCAACACCCAAGATACCTTTCTCCAAGCCATGTGACACCATATTTAACGTTTATTTGGTTTTGGTTTTTCTTTCTTCTTGAAGTCATTTAGGTTTTTAGTACTAATGAAGTCCCAATTTCCTGGCAGTGGGGTCAGATTTAGCAGAATGGCAGAGAGGGCAAGAGGGAGTGTGAACCCTCCCTGTGATTCCCCTCAGTGAGGCTGACCAGGCTCTGAAGTGTCTGGGATGGGTGAGAGGAGTTTTATCAAGTCAACCAAAAGCCAGAGAAACTAGGAGAATTTACAGAAAGATTACTTCAGCTGCTGTATTTGTGTACTGACACCTCCTGCTTGGCCCCAGGACTATGAAATTTCAAAGAGCCATTACTTAATCTATGTATATTTTTCTATTATTTTTACATTTTTCATAATGCGAAATCCTCCCTTTGATAGCCAAGATCAGGGATCTCGAGCACCCCAGCAACCCTGGCAGCTCAGGGAAATGTTTCCCCACGGTAATTGTGAACAGAGAAGACATCCAGACCAACAAACCCACCACTGCCACAGGCTATGAAGTAGCAGGAGCCACCTGCACACCCTGCAGGAGCCAGGCTCTGCACACAACACAGACAGACAGAGATTTGCACAAAGAAAAACATTTGCAACCGTGATTAAACTCGAGGTAATGAGGCTTCCTGATGCTTATCTCTGATCTGAGAATTAGGCTCATTCCACTTGTGTTCTAAGGCATTACAGACAAATGCTGCTTTGAATTCCCAGTGACCCCAATCCAAAGCTTTTCCAAAATCAGAAGCTCTCAGGGCAGCAGTGCAGTAGCCTTCAGGAATATGTTTTGGAGAGGGTGGGGCAGATTTATTTTTTGCTTTTTTGCTAGTGAATAAACCCATTCTGTGGACACCCAGCATTGAAACGATGAGAGATCTGGGTTCAAAAAAGGTTTTTGTTTCGCTGTAAATCCTATTTATGGCTTAGAGTGCAGCTGATACGCCGTTAGCTTTTATTTCATTGATAATTCTGTGATTGTAGTTGAAACCTTGCAACTTAATGAGCTGATGTTATTACTCATACTGTGTGGCCATCTGGAACCAGTTTGGCCAGAGAGCCCAAAGCACCACCAGCCACCTGTAATGCATTAAGCCTCAGCCCAGTACCAGCTCCATGGATTGGAAAAGCCAGGCCTGCATAAATACTAACCTGTGAGAATGTAATTGGAGAAGTGATATTTAAGAACTTAGAGTTTGCCAGAAACACTCATTCTCAGGGGAATGCAGGCAGAGGCTTAAGGTTTAAAGCCAAGTGGTTTTTAGTTTCAACATTGTGAATCAAGAAAAATCATTGCATATGGATGTCAGAGTGTCCAAACCGCTGGGTCTGTCCAAACAGACCAGGCAGTGCCAGGGCTTCCCAAAACCAAGGCTCCCTCCTCACACCTGAGCCTCACACTGCACATGGTGCTCATTTACTGAGCTACCATCTCCAGACATCGCTCCAAAGGCACTGAAAAAAGGAGTCAGTGCTCCAGAATGCCTTGAAGAACGTGCTGCCACAATCATAAAAAAAAAAAAAAAAAAGTCACAAGAGATAACACCCAACAATTTGGAAAGGCACAAGAACAGTGTCTGAATATCCCAGCAAAATGTTCTGCTGAGTATTGTGAGCAACCTCTGGGGCAGAAAAGAAGAGGAGAAACAGCCTTGCTTGGAATTCTGTGCTGTGTCCCAGGCAGACGCAGCCTTGGTGGCCTCATGGAAGAGCTGCTGAGCTGGAGCTGCTGGTGAACAAAAAAGGGTGGCTGTGTGGGCAGAGACATAACTTAGCATGGTTAATTATCACAACTCATTAGCATGGTTCATTAGCATGGTTGCTCTCTGCTCATTCTTGATTGGCACTACCTATTCAGTCACTACTCAGATTTCAGAGATTTGGGCACAATACAGTTCAAGTTAAATTCTTGGGGTTTTTTTCCCCTTTTGATTTTTCCAAATCTTTTTGGCATTTCAGTGGTAAAATATATATTGGGAATTGCTTTCCAGACTTTTCTGACACAACCACTGATGGCTGCAGCTCAGATAGGCTGTGACACTGACTAAAAGCAGTTTTTCTGGTGGTTTTCCAATGGCACAAGGACAATGGTTTCTCCTGCTGAGGCTTGATGGAGTTGGGCTTGATGATCGTCATGGGTCCCATCTAATTTGAAATATTTCATGATTCTAATGCCCTGGTTCAGTTAAAGACACAAAAAACTCGGAAGGGCTTCCATTTCTTTTCTTCCCCTTTTTGTCCTGCACAAGGCAACTTTGCAGAGCAGATAATTAGGATGTCCAGCAAATACAGTGCTATATGAAGACTTGACTGGATCCTTGAGTATTTTGTCTTAGAAGAGGACACTTTAATGTTTCATGAGCTCCACGTAAATATACAAACATTGCATTTGTGTGAAAATCACATTTTATTCAGCATCATGTGTATTTCACACACTCAGGATACATCACAATGGCTCAGCATGGCCAGCATCATCCAAAGCTCAACCATCACATCCATATGTCTTGCCTGGATCTAGTTTGTGCTATATTTATTTATATTTTTAATGCACTTTGGTGACAGAAATGAATCCGTTTTAGATGAAGGCTGCAAGTACCTTTTTCTTTTACCCCTGCCTAATCCTGAACTGCTTTGAAATTCACACAGAGTCATAAAAGAGGAAAAAAGACTGGGCCAAGGAGAATTTTGTCTGCTCTGGTTTTGATATAAGTGATGCAGTGCAATATAAAAGAGTGTCTGCCCAAAGCCCACGATAACAAAAAGGTGAAGAGGTTTCATTTTAAACCCCAAAGTGTGGGGGTTGTATTGGCTAAGAGTTGGGGGCAGGCCATGCATTCCTCACACACAGAGGCTTTCCAATCCCATCCCTGCCAGGAAAACACCCTGATCTTTTCCTGCCCATCCCCATGGCCAGGTGGGAGCTGCAAGGGAGGGGGCATGTGCCAGGGGTCACGTCCTTGGAGAAGACATTGTCCCCTGGCCATGGTGACAAAAGCCCCTGAGGCCCACAGCAGAACATGCAGAACAAAAACAAATTTCAAAAGAAGAGATGAATTTCCATGTGAATGTGCAGAAAATAGATCCAGTGACTTTTAAAATTTATTTTCTTTATTATGTGTCAGAATGTATTATGATACAAATCTTTTTGGCTTGCAATCTTTTTTTCATGCCTTCATTTCTTCATTATCCTTCAGACTCTTTTTTTTTCTCCCCCCAAATTTCAGCAGATTTTTCAATATTTTGCGGTGGGCTTTTGAGTAACTCCATGCATAAAACTGTCCAAGGAATTTTTCTTTTTAATAGTTCTTTGTGGGTTGACATCCTGCAAACATACTTGAGTGGGAGTTCCATCAAAAATGCTGGTGTCTCTTAAGTTGGGTGAAGATTAGAATGGGAGGATAAAAACCCACAAAAATTTATGAACCTTTCACAAAAGCATTTAGAAAATTTACTGAAAATTCCCCATATTTTCTGGGAAATTATTACTTTTTTAAAAAAAAACAGCAATGTTCTTCTTTTTCCCTGAAATGCATTTGTGTCTTGGACTGTGATAAAAATCCCTCTTGCCAATATTTTTTAGTCTGATCATCCATAACTCTGCTTATATGGAGGCAACAGGAAGAAATCCCATAAAACCTGACCTGGTGGAAGGTGTTGCCTGTGGCAGGGAGGTTGGAACAAGGTGATCTTTAAGGTCCCTTCCAACACAAACCATTCTGTGATTCCATGATCATCCCCTATATTTTCTTATTGTTCTAAATGGGGAGATTCAACTCTAAATTTGCACCTTCAGGTAAGTCCTACTTTTCCCCTACTTTTTATTGCAAGTCCCTTATCCCAGGTGTGCATCCCACAGGTCTCTTTGCCATTTTCCTGACCTTGTCACCATCCTCCCAATCCCCTCTCTTGCTATTCCACCCGTGTTTCTTTGATATATAAGATCTCTGAGGTTGGGATGGAAATATTTTTTTTAATTCCAAATTTCTTTCACACCTAATCAACCTCAGGAAAAAAAAAATAAAAAGAGAAAAATAAAAGGAAAAAAAAAAATAGAACAAGATTCTAGGGAAGCTCAGTTTGGAAAACATCAGTCACAACATCCTGAAATCCTCCCTTTTGCTGATAAATATGAGAGTGGACAGTGGATTTGCTCTAGGAATAGCAAAAATGCTTTGCTACTCTGCAGTTTTTCCATTCCCAGCTCAGATTTCCCGGAGCTCAGAAGTGTGGGCATGCAGGAGCTGCTCACAGGCAGCCCAGCCTTTGGCTGTCAGGATAAAATTCAACCTACACTCAATGCCTACGAGGAAAGAAAAATAAGGAAACCCATCTAGATTAACTGGCTCGCCCCGGGTCCCACAAGTTTTCATTCACAGCTTTCCCTGCCAGCCTTGTACCGTCACAAAATGAAATGTTCAAAGCTTTGTTCCTCCAGAGGCTTTTCCCTTCATGTGAAATCCAGGTTTATTGCAATGCATCCCCGTGGCCCCGTGCCAGCCAGGGTTGGACATCTGCACACACCACAGCAAGAAAATTGCTCTAAAAGGGGGGAAAATGTTCCTTCATAGACTGCACTGTGTTAAGTGGAGGTGTATCTATCCTGGTTGCCTGCTCAGGGTCATCTCCAAACCTCAGCAGCCTCTGGGCCATCTGACTCAGCTCAAATCTGTCCTGTGGTTTCCCCCAGCTGTCCCAAAAGCAAAAACATCCCCTACTACGTACACAAGTGCCTTTTCCAGTGGCAAAACCAAATTTCTGAGTTTGGGTCTCTACAGTGAGACCAAATCTGACTCAGCTTTTCCCAGCAGCTGCCTTCTCCTGTTGCATGACTTGCACCTTGCTCCCATCCCTCGCGTGGTACATGAAAACGTAGATAACAAACCCATCACGATTTATAAATAATGTTGGGGATAAAAAACAAACAATAAACCAAAGCAGAGAGCTTGATGACACATCCCATCCATGGTTTGGCCGATCATTTTGGCACCTTACACCTTCAGGTGTCTCTGAACACAGGAGGGGGCTTGGAACAAGATCATCTTTAGGGTCCCTTCTGACTGAAACCATTCTAGGATTTTATGATCTAGACTCTAAATCACCCTAGGAGTAAACCACCCCACAAACTGCTGCCTGTGCAGCCCAGCACCACAGACTGGGGAGCAGGGCAGGGATTCCCACCCTCCTTCCATCAGCACATAAACCACCTGATAAAAGTGATAGAAAAGCAATACAAAATTACATCCCGGCTGGGAGAAAAACCAAGCACCAATGCTGCAGACCCGTGACCATTTATCCCATTCCTGCTCTGGGCTTACTGCTGCCTCACACTGTCGTTCATCTCCCAGCAACATCCACTCCCACTCAAACAGAAGAGCACAACACTAAGGAGAAAAAGCAGCATTCCCCATCCACAAACACATGTTTCTCTGTAAATATTTGGAGAACATGCGAATCCTCAAGAGAGCGGGGCAAAGCCGTGAGAGCGTCAGCGAGGGTTCTCGTTGCCTTCCAAACCCCAAACACGAGCAGTTATGGTCTTTCTCCACGTCTTTCCTGCAAGGAGGGTTTATTATTGCTTTATTCTTGTGGTGTGGGGATGTTGGGCTTCGCCTGACACTTTATGGGACTTTTAAACAGCAGGTGTGCAAGATGCAACCTCGGGTCAGTCAGTGGGGATGAGTGGCTCCATCCAGACAAAGGGAACAAAACAAAACAAAACAAAACAAAACAAAACAAAACAAAACCACTCAGTTTCATGACTTGCAGCTGGTGGTGAAGGGGCTGGAGCCCTCCCAGAGCCTGGGGCTGCCGGGGTGTCCCTCAGGCAGCGGATGGGACGGGAGGGGAGCGGCTCTGCCACCTCTGTCCCCATGAAAGTGCTTATCAAGTGGAAGGAAGTTATAATAAAATTTACTGCAGTCCCTCAAAGTACCGCTGTTTGTGTGTTATGAAGGGGTTGGCAATCCCTGCCGGAGGAGAGGCAGTGATTGATGTGCTATTTAGATAACCTGAGCTCCGTGCCCGGGCTGTTGTGCCCTCCCTTTCACCTTCAAAGCCACCGCCGGCCTTATCAGGGCCACCACCAAAGCAGCAGCTTCCAGAGGTATCCAGCAGCAGCAGCTTTTCCCATCACTGAGATCAAACACTCCCTCCCGCCTGCAAATAAAAACCTGGCTGGAAAACAAAGTGGCCATCCCCTGCCTCGAGTCCTGAGGGACATCCAGAGCAGGCACACAGCTGCCAGCACAGGTCCCATCCTCTGGTCCCATCCCTTTCTGGCCACCCCAGCATGGGACAATCCCACTGGGATGTTCGTTTTGAAGGGATGGGATGGTTAATGGAAGATGTCTGTGTCCCGTCAGAAAAAAAGAGCAACATTTACATGGTTTATGTTTTGAAAAAAAACCCTTTTATTTTAGATTGTGACTTTGGTGAGCCTGGGGTGAGTTCTGTTTGGGCAGCAGCAGATGCTGGGGTGACACATGGCAGAGCAGCCACCAAGCAATGCAGGGGAGGGTGGCACTGAAGGGACCAGAAAAGGGACCCTGCTGCTTGCTGGCACTGAGACCCAGTCACCACATCGCCCTGTGCTCTTCCCAGACATTCCTCCAGCAAAGCTTTTCCCACTCACCCTGCATTTGGGGGGCTCTGGCTGCTGCTCTGTGCTCCTGCAGGATGAGGTTTTGCTCTGTGGTCCATCTTCAGGTGCCCAAAAAAGGACTCACAGACCTAACCCTGCCCTCTCTGGGCTGATTTGGGTTCACTCTTTCTTCAAAAACCTGCAGGGTTTAGGTTTCTTTTCTTTTTCCCCCACTTGCCTTCTCCCTTTGGTAATTTCAGATCAGCAGCAAGGCCCAATTTCACACATTCAGTCTCTACTAAAATATTATTCTACCCAGATATTCAAATCTCTCTTTGTATCCTGAATTTTTTTCTGCTGTGATGTGGAAGTTTATGTATCCTTGAAAAATCCACATCCTTGTTTCTGAGAAAACCTAGAGGGAGCAGTTCAGAGGACTGGGCAGCAGCATGGCTTGTCTCAATTGCAGCAAAAGGGTTGTTTTTCTTGCCCCTAATCTCTTCTGAGTATTGCATTTCCTATCTGTTTCATAAATGAGCAAATTTACTGTAGTCATTAGAGTTTTACTTCAGAATTAAAGGCAGGCTAATACAAAACTGTGCACATATTAACTTTGACTTTGCTTTTGTTAAGTCAGATGTTTTTTAATCAAAACCATATTTTATGCAAAGTCTGGTAATTTCAGGCACCTTAAAAAAAAGAAAAAGAAAAGGAGTTAACCTTCTATTAAATATCAACCCCTCTTCATTGTAAACAACTCAGCTCTAGATCAATGATGTGACATTTGCTTTCCCAAATGCAAGTGTTTGTTTCTATCCTTTTATAAATGACAACGTCTCCGTGGCCCTTCCATTTTAGTTGATGCTGAGAAATGGAGTACAAAGACACAGCCCAGACTGCTCTGGCTGCAGTGCTGGCTCTTCTGGAGAGGTTCAGAGTCCCATGCTAAGGGTGGCTCTGAGGTTCAAGCACAGCTCCATGGATCAGAGTGCTTGAAATCCAGAAAATTCCTCAGCAGTTCATTTGGAACCCCGGCGCTGATATTTTGGCCTCTGCACCATTCCAGCTGGGGATGCAGAAACGCTGCCATGTGCAGGCTTCAGCCAAGCCTCAGGCAATCTTGGGACTCAGGACTGTGCATTCCGTGGGGCATCAGCCTGCATGATAGAAAACATGATTTTCAAGAAGCAGCAGAGGCTGAAGACAAATGCTGGAGAAGAAAGGCCACCCTGGCTTGCAGGTGCTACACCTCGTAAGAGGCTGCTCCCTTTGTGCAGTGCAGGTCTCCCTTCCTTCCCAAGTTCCACTCTTCAGTCCCATGAGGAAGGCTTGGGTACCCTCAGAGACTTTAGGCAACATCAAATGCCTGTGTTCATCTGAAACAATCCCTTATTTTCTCTGGGTTTGCAGCTTGCATCTGCCTCACCCTTTACAAGGTCCTCAGTTGCTTCTGCAACTTTTGGGGCCTAATTGCCTTTCCAAAACAGGACCCCATGCAGAGGCAAGGGCAAATCCCCTCAGACCTCATGGAAGGACTTGTCTTTAAGCCTGGAAACACCAAGAAAACCCTTCCCCAAAGCTGGGGCCTCTGTGGCACGAGTGCTATTCCACTGTCCTCCTCTGGAAGCACCAAGGTTCCCCAAACAGGACAATAACCCTTCCTGCTCAGTATCAGGTCTGAGCACACACATTTCTTCTTAGCAGCAAGTGCTGTGTTTGCTAGAGCTGCTTTTGCCCTGGCCAGGTGACAGGAAAGGGAAGACAAACTCTGCAAACTCTCCCATGAGTCAGCTCCAGGAGAAATAGGGTCAACAATAGGAAGATGCCACCACTAAGGGAAAGGTTGCCTTCCCATTTCCCCCAAAGCCTGCTGCAAAAGCTTCTAGTTGCATGCATTTCATAACTGTCAGATTTAGGGTTTGAACATGAGGCTGTTGGTGCCAATCCCTTTTCCCATTTTCCCCGACTATCCCATGCTGGAGCTCTGAGCTGCTGCCTGACACAGGTATTTAAACAGCCAGAGAAGGGATTTAGCAGCCCAGGAGACTTTATCCAGCCACTGCATCCCTGTCTCTGCTTCAGCCACAGGCTCCCACACTGGCCACAGGGCTAAAAATAAACCAGTGGTGTTTAAATCAGAAAGCAAGATGTGCTTTTTCTCTCACCCTGCAGGTTCGAGTAGTCACAGCAAAAATAACAGATTTGTTTTGTTTCTTTCCTCAGCTTATTTTAATCCTCATGTGGATAGTTATGGAATTGTGGTAGCACATTTGTTGACTCAAAGTATTCTCTCAGAAGCTGCAGTCCACTGAAACCCACAATTTTACTCAAGAAACAATCCCTCTCCAAACAGCAGCCCCAGTTTCATGCTCATAAATAATAACAATAGAGAAAGAAGAAAAGTCTAAATAAGATGGAGAGAGGGTTCAATTACAACCACAGCTCACTTTTCAAAACAGCCTTGCAAAAATGCTGTTTGTACCACAGGTCTCAGCTGGACAATATGAGGAATGTCAAGAATCTGATTTCTACAGACCAGTCTTTGGGGAGAAGGCAGTTTTTAGGACATACTTGATGATACGATCCTGAAAACAGTTCTATAAATCACAGCTGACTAACAAACAGATTCTTTGGAGCTCCAGAGCCATGGCAAGGGACATGCACTTATCTGTTTCTTTGGATTTGTGTCTCTTACATGAAAGTTTATTCCAAAACCCAAGTGCTTGATGAGTATCTTAATTCTTCCAGCCAATAGGAGGAAGGTGGTTGTGCTGAGATTGTATGTCCACGGGTTCATTTGGCTGGTACAACAGAAATGAGTGAAAAATTACATTTTTGTGGTAACAACTCTAAGTTATTTACACCCATGTAAAAAAATATTTACTTCCAGCACAAATGACCTGCTTGTGGTGGTACAAGGGATTTGTGACTTGCCAGTGTCCTCAGCAGCAGCAGTTAGATCCCGTGCTGAATTGGCATTTCTAAGATGCTTTATGGGCTTGAAAGCCATTTCTGAAGTGAGGAAAGTGGGAGGTTTGTCCCTGACCTGCACCCTCCTGAAGGAATTAGGAGCTCTCATCTGCTAAGCTGACATGACCCAGTCATGATTTCTCCCCCGGCTTTGCTTCTTTCTTTCATCTCCCCACTTAATTTTTCCTCCTCATCACACAAAATCGCTGCTTTTCCTCCCTGTCTCATCACCACAGTCCCGTGGGGCAGCAGTGAGCAGGGTCTCCTCTTCATCAGCATTGCTGACAACCAGGGCAGTGCAGAAACTGCAGGAATTCAGCCCAATTTCCCACATGGCACCTCCTAATTGGCAGCACCGAGAGGCAGAGGTGCAAAGGCATCTCCTACCCGTGTGAAATCCCCCAGCCCAGGGATCAGCCGTGTCAGCAAGCCATGAAAAGAGGCCCCCAGAGTGACTCCAACGCCCCCAGAGTGACTCCAAGGCCTCCAGAGTGACTCCAAGGCCTCCAGAGTGAATCCACGGCCTCCAGAGTGACTCCAAGGCCTCCAGAGTGACTCCAAGGCCTCCAGAGTGAATCCAAGGTTTCCAGAGTGAACCCAAGGCCTCCAGAGTGACTCCAAGGCCCCCAGAGTGACTCCAAGGCCTCCAGAGTGACTCCAAGGCCTCCAGAGTGACTCCAATGCCCCCAGAGTGACTCCAAGGCCTCCAGAGTGACTCCAAGGCCTCCAGAGTGACTCCAAGACCTGCTGGACGTGAGTTCATTGTGTGCCTGTGGCGCAGAGCAGAGATGTGACACAGTTGCTTCCTGAGGCTGGATGGAATAATGAACATGCTGACTGTCCCCTGGGCAAGGCAGTGTGAAGAAAGGTGGCCCTGGGAGCTCCATCTCCTTCCTGGAGGAGGACATGTGCTGGCCACGAAGCCAGGGGTTCTGCAGGCTGGACTATTGGCCTTCCCCCTTCTCCCAAGTGGGGAAAATGAAACAGCACCAATAGAAACAACTGAATTAGGCTGAGTGTTGGGGGACATCCCCCTGATGTGTGGCATATGCAGGAGGGGCACCACACCACAACTGTGACACTTTCTCTCTCTGGAGCCTGCCTCACACCATCTGCACCAGAGCAGGGAGCAGAGGCTACTTCCTGTGGCAAATCCCCATTCCCAGGGGAATGGGCACCACGGGAAAAACCAGCAGGTTCTCCAGACACCTCTCATGCCCACAGAGCTGTTCCCTTGCTCCCTCATTAGCTCTGTGTGAACACCCTCCCCACCCTCCTTGGTGGTAGCCGAGATCATCCTCCCTGCACCAAAGCCCCAGGACACTGAGGTGTCTTCACTGGTGCTGCCCCACATCCTCAGTCACATCCTGCTGTCCCCAGTGGCTGAATTCCCCCTAATCCAGGGCTGCCCTGAGTGATTAAGCACCCCTACACCACCCTACAGAGGACCAGCTGGATGGGTGACTTGAAAGCAGCTTTGCTCCCGACACGCCTGGTGAGATCGAAGGGTGAAGCTAAAAACATAACTCACCAGAGAGCACATTTTTGCATTTCAAAGAAAAAACAATTTTACTTGCTAATAAATGATTTGTTTATTTACCCTTTCCTCCCAGAGAATGGTTTCATGGCTGTAAGTCCAGATAACTTATGCTTGTCTTTAACCCACGCGTGACTTCGGGGTCACCCATTTGGGGAAGTGTAGTATTTCTTACCCTGGTAGGCAGCAAAAATAGGCTGGACTCTTGCCAGATGGGAGGCTTGCTGGAGACACCCAAGTGGCAGTCTGGCTGGTGGCCATGCAGAGCAGGGAGGTCAGGGGCCATCCATCAGGTTGGGTCCTTTCTGGGTGAGCAGGCTGGAGTCAATAAGCAGTTAAGCTGCCTGCTCCATCCCTGGAACTGGAAAAGCCATTGGGAGTGGTGCTTTCAGTACAGCACAAAGTGTCAGCCCAGTTTGTTTTGTTTGCTAATGTGGCCCAACAAGAGGCTGGAGGGTAAATGCAGCCTGCTGGAGAACACACAGTTCCTGGACAGGTTTTGAGATGTGCCCAGTAGTGACCCCATTTCCCTGGACTGCCATGAGGGCTGGGGTTTTGGTTTGTTTGCTTCCCCTTTGCTTTGTTTCTAACACAGAGCAGACCTCATTTATTGTAACAGGAAAACCAAGGGCTCTATTAAAGTCATGATTATGCAGCTGCCAAGTATTTGAGGTGTTTGAGTTGGGATTTTTTTTCAAAGAGAAAAATCCCCTCACTCCCTTTCACAGGTAAACCTATTAAACACTTTTCAAAGGTCAGATTTTCCTCCCATCCCCCTTGTGCCAGAAGCAATTGCTTCATATTTTGGAAATTTTGAGGTGAAAACAGTAACATCTCAGCAATTCAGAACTGAAGTGCCTCTATTCAGGCTCTCAATGGAAAACAAAATTTCCCAGTGAGACATTTAAGTTTCTCCAGGAGCTCCAGCCACCACCCAAGGAAAAGGCTGCAGTGCTCTGGATGCCCTCTGATTAATCCTGCTTGCACCCTCGGTGTACAGAGGGTATTAACCTCAATTTACAGATCAGGAAAATGAGAGAGGAGGGAGATGAGTGACAGCTGTAATGAACACACTGCTTCACTCAGCCAAGGATTACAACCCATGGACCCCCAGCTCCCAATTCCCTAATTAGCAAAAGGCATAGCTCCTCCAATGGACCATAAATGAGTCTTTTTGGAATAAAACAAAATATTTCCCTTCAGATGCCTGGGTTCCTGCAAAATACCTTGCTGCTGACAGTGATTACAAGCCCTGCTTCTGCCACTGCATCCTCTCCTGGTTCTGTTGGTGACAAATCCATCTTCAGGGAGGAAATATCTGCTGTCACACCACGTCATAGGAGGAAGCATTACAGAATTGCAGCTATTCAGCACTCCTGGGGGATCTGGCTGTGCCCCCTCCCATGCTGGTTTATTTGCTGAGTGTTTAGGTCTTGGTGCCAATGGAAACCCAGTTTCATCAACTGTTTTTTTTCTTGCATGAGAGCATAAATTTGATTAAAAATTAATTCAAGTCACCTCAGTAGCATTCAAGAGTTTTGTATGACTCTGACAAGTGCAAACCAACACTTCTCTGTGGATGGGATAGTTTTGTGTACATCCTGCATGTAAAGTGAGTCTTTGTTCAGGCAGCAGTCCCAGCCAGGAAAATCCCAGTGATCCCAAAGCATTGCCCATGACACCTGATTTCACTGTTACATCTTTTCTAGTAGTCCAGAAGAACAGCTCACAGAGAAGCCTGAGTATTTATGGCCACATCTTACTCATATCCATTAAATATTTCTTATCTATGCACTTTTAAACCTCAGATTTCCATAGATGTTTTGGGTTTAGCAGAGTGGTTGGCACATTTTCCAAAAGAAAGTTGTTTGGTTGTTATTTTGCTGTTTTGGCGTTTTTTCTCCCAGAAAAAGAATAATATTCTAGAAAAATCTATAAGCTTCATGAAACTTACATCAAAAAGAAGCCCCCTTCACAAAATGCATTCTGATTTTCCTGCAACGGAAGTGTTGACATAACACTGGCTGGCACATTTCATCCTTGTCTTTCATTTGCAATACAATGATGTAATCTTAGAGAAGGAAAAAACACTTTTATTGGTGAAAAAAAATCAGTTTATTTTTGGGTTTGAGATTTTCTTCCCCTCTGGAAAAATGTTTTCTTTCCTGTAATTTCAGAACGTGTTTTCTCTAATTTCAGATTTTTTCCATAAATAACAAGTCTGATTCCTGCCCTGCTCTCTTGCATCCTTTATGCAGGATCCTCCCAGGAATGGCATGCCTCAAGGATTAAAGAGATGTAATGTTTGGAGAGAGATAAAGATTAAGTTCACTCGGTTCCTAGACCCCATGCCGGCTCCGAGCACAAGACTGAATTTCACTTTGTATGAGTTATCACAACTGAAACTGCTCTTCGGTGGAAACCACTCTGCAACCATCCATTTGCAGTTGTAAAAGTCAATATATTTAAGCCTGCGGTGCATAACAATGACCCCTATGGATCCTCCAACGTTTTTCTTGGATCTGTGTAAGCCTGTTTTTAATATATTACTCATCTAAATTGTTCCTGGGACTTGATTATTTGCTGGAGTTAAATATCCAATCTTTAAAGATTGTTAAGCATGTGCACGCTGAATTCCCCACTGCAATAAGCTTCATTTAGCTCAACTAAAACTGCCTTGCCATAAAAAAATGCTTTAAAATATCCCAAACTAACTGCTCTCTTGGTTGGTGGGAGCTCCCCAGGCAGGATTCCTTAGTGATGATAATCTCTGGTTTTGGCTGGCTCTGTTAGGTCCCTGGAAGAATAAAAATCCAGTTTTCACTGAGCTGCACATCGAGAGGGCACAGCCACCCCCTCTCCCCTGCAGCATCCTTCCCATAGCACACGGACACTGGATGTTCCCCCAGGAAAAAAATTAAAAAAAACCCAAAACGTGGCGAGCCAAGCGATCTACAAAACAATATTGATTTATGCTGTGTCTCTGAAAAGCGGATGAAATCACCCTGGTTTGTCGGAGCCAGGGCTCGCTGCATTCCTCGCAGTCACCCCGGCCCTGGAGAGCCCTCCTGGCTATTCAGAGGCAAATCCTGCACACCCAGCCCAGCGCCGTGTCCCTCCCTTTGTCACCATCAACTCCCGGGGCAAAGCCCGCCGGATTTTAAAGCCCATCAAAGGCTGCTCAGCCTCTGCCTGCTCTGCTTCCCAAGCCCCCGCTCCTTTTCATCGTGCTGGTGCAAATTAGAGCAGCCTATTGAAGGAGATGGAGCTGTCGCAGAAAAGAACTGGGCCAAAAAAATAAACCAAAATCAGAGTTCAGCAGGCGACTGTTCTCTCTCTATTTCTTCCGCGAAGAAGGAGAACTGGGTCATCCTGAAAATCACTGTACAAAGCCGGCATTTTTCCCTCTCCTCTCCTATATGGAAAGGCAATTGGGCAATCATGCGAAAAACTGCATGAAGTTCAGCAAAACGCGGGGGGGTTTTCTTCCCCTCCTCCTCCTTCTCTGAATAATCTCCCCTTTTGCTCCACAGCAATGAATACTAATAAGGTGATTTCGGTGTGTTTTCCGGTGGTGTTCAGAGCAAGTGCCAAACATTTATTTCCAAAACTTGAAGTTCTGCAAATTGTTCGCCTTTGTGGCTTTGAAGTCTGGGGGGAAAACACCCTAATTTATGTGCCTTTGATTGATTTTTGTGGAAATGCAGAATGTCTTTATCTCAACCATACAGTCGGATTTCTGTGGTTTTGACCACAGAGCCTCCCTACAGTTTCAACAGCTTGATATCCAGAATTAATAAACCTGATGTGTACATGCTTTCACAACCCCCCTTGTCTTATTCCCCCAGGGAAAATATCATCTGCCCTGTTGTTGACTGCTCAGATTTACCCCCACAATATCTCTCCCATCAACATGTGATTAATCACCCTAATCCAGCAGGCACCTCTCAGGAACTCAAGATCTTTTACAAGCCCTAATTAAGCCTTGCAACATCCCCGTAAAATAGGTTGAAGCCAGGGTTAAATGATTTGCCTGAGGTGACAGAGTAAATCAGAAGCAGGGATAGAAATGAGACAGAAAGCTGCTGTTCCTGAAGCACGTGCACAGCTCCCAGGATCGATGCAAGATACCAAAATCTTTATATTTCTCTTTGAAGATAAGATGCTGCAGCCACAAAAGCCTTGGCAGCCATGCCGTGAGGCTTCCCCAGCTCTCAGGAATCTGCCTCCATCCTTCAGCCTGAGCATCACCTGCGAGTCCAGCACCTCTGTTTGCCCATGGTCCATGTCTGTGCTTCCCCATCCTCCTCCTCCTCTTGGATGCTGACAGCTGACAGCTGAGCCCTGCCCCAGACTGGTCTTTCATGAGCCACCTCTCCCCACTTGACACCCAAATTGAAGTCAGAGCCTTGTCACTTGGCACATCATCAATTCCAGGGCTCCAACTGGGAATCAGAGCCAGGTGTGAGGATGTTGGGAACTGGGCTTCTCTCCCCCTTCCTTTGGAGGGGAAAATCACATCAACGAAGGTGAATCCAGTGACACATTCTGGGAGGCAAAAGCAGCAAAAAGGAGGGAAAATCCATCACTTTTCTTCATGGCCTGGGAGGTCCTGTTACCTTGCCAGGGGTCTTTTTGTGAGATCACTTATTTTCTGAATTAGTCTCATGCAGGTGGTGAGGAGGGCTGTCCATGTGCTCTCTTCTTCCTCTCCACAGAGTTATGAAATACAGTGTGGGTTTCTGAGGCTGATTTTTTTTCCTCTCGAGAAAGATCTTTCCTTTGTTTTTTCTTAATTTGCCCCAGATTTTCACATCAGAGTCCAACACTAAACAAACAAACCAGCGAGATGAGCTCAGTTGGTTAGAGCATGGTGCTGATGGTGCTAATAACTCCAAGGGTGTGGGTTTGATCCCTGTTTGGACCACTTACTGAAGAGTTGGACTCAATGATTCTTGTGGGTCCCTTCTAAATCAGAATATTCTGTGATCCTGTGAACTCAAAATCAATGTTCCCTCAGCTGGTTTAGTGGTTTCCCCAATGACCCAGCAGCAAAAACAGACTGGCAGGGGTAGGGAGATCTCACAGTTGTATCCACCAAAGTGGGCTCTGTTGGGAAGTTTAAATGCCCACAGCTCCAGGAAAGCATCCCTTTTCCTGGGTAAACAAATTTCCCTTATCCTTCTCCCCACTGCTCATGTATATCCTTCAATGTATTCCTAAAGGTCATCCAAGGAGATGTCATTCCTAGAAAGTTCTTCCTCCCCCAGGGCTTTTCATCTCCTCTCACAACCTTTACACAGCTTGGCATAATATTGAATAAATAAAACATGACCAGTTTACGAGGAAATGATGGTCTGAAGCCCTTGGCATGCCAGGTCAGCCAGGGACAGCGGGAAGGAGTGAGAGGATCATCCCTCTGTGGCATTACTGAAAACTTTATTGAGAGCAAGGAAAGCCAGCACATCCCCACTTCTGATGGCATCTGTCTCAGCTGTTTTCTTGGGGGTCAGCTCAGATCTTTGGGATTCTATTTTCTCAGGGGTCAGCTCACATCTTTGGCATATTTTAGGCTGGGGAGCATCCCAGGGACGTCTTGCAAAGAGTTTAATTATTCATACATAAAATATTACCCCCTGGGCACAAAGCACCTTTCCACCTCCTGGTCCACCCCCTGTTCCTGTCCCTGGAGGCAGGGCAGCATGCCAGCTGATGTCCCCAGCAGGCTGGTGGAGCTGGTGGCCCCACGTGGCATCCCTGGGGACAGCCTCGCGTGCCTGTGCCTGTCCCTACTCCCAGGAACAGCTTGTGTGCAGGTGTGCTCTGCTCCCAGCACAGCATGAACATCTGGGTGAGTGGCACACTGCAGCACTCAGGCATCTCTGCCTCGAGAGATCTCCTGGGAGCTGCAGCAAAAATCCCCCTCTGCTGTGCAGTTGCAGCAGCCAGCCCATCTCACACCATCAGCTTGAGAATTCCAGAGGCTCAGACCATCCCTGTCTGATGCTCCAGGTCTGGAAGCAGTTAATGCACAAGGTGCCAGGAAATGGGGCTAAAAATATGCTGCATGTTTGCTCTGTAGAGCATGCCATGCTTTCCACACAGCTTTTGCAGTGGGATTCTTCAAATCAGCCCTTACAGAAAGTGGGATTTTATTTTTCCCCTGCACCTATTTCAACATCCCAAACAGAGCCACAGGCAGTGGGTGGGTTCTCCCCTATCCTCCTGCAGGGCCAGTGTTCCCAGCTCTCTCACTCCTTCTGGTGGGTTTTGCAACATTTGACTATTTTGAAACCAAGATAAATTTCCAGACCCATGTTTACAGCAAAAGGCTTGAAAGCACAGATCCTAAACCCCGGAAGGCCAATAGACACAACTCTAATTGCAATGTTATTCTAATTCCAACTATTTTAATTAAGCACTTGGGTTGGCGATAGGATTGTGCTTTTTTCCCCCCTGCCTTTTGGAAACATTTCCAGAAATATGAATAGTCTCAACAGCTGGGCAGGAAAATCGGAAATCAAAAGTGTGCAGAAAATGCTAATTAAAATGGAACCAAACTGCGGAAAGCTCAGCATTTTCCGTGTCATGCTTTCCTGTCTGGCTTGGCTGTTCTAAATTCACCTCTCCATGCTGCAGCAGGAGCTGGGCTGGCAGCATCATGAGGCTGAGGCTTTGGGAAGAGAGACTATTCCCTTTTCTTCCCTTTTCAAAGACACAGGTCAGAAAGCTCCTCCTGCGTGGATCTGATGGATGGGTACAGCCATTTCCCTGAGCCAGACTTGGAACTGTTGCAGAGTAAAATACCACTTGTTCCACAAAAAGCAGTCAGGAAACAGTTAATCCCAATTAGCTCAAACCAGCAGATATCATTCGTTATATTTTGGCAGTTCTCGTTTTGAAGGAAAAAATATGTTTGTGTTCTTGGAGTCTGCCTGAACAATAAAATCAGATGCCAATTTTCTGGTCTAAATTAGGTGAAAGACCAGACTTTTTATCATATGTGTGTGTCTGCATGTGCTGTTGGGCTACATGTTTATTTTACTCTTCTGTGTATTTACCACGGAAATCACGGCCTGCCCTGCACATGGCTCAGCCTGGCAGAGGAACATGATAGCCTGGTTCATTCACTGAGGCTGGAAATTCCACCTGGCACAGGGAAAACCCCAGGCACTATCAATTGCAGAAGGAGATATTGCCAAAAGATAAACATAATAAAGTCAGTCATTGTCAGCGTATCAAGCTGAAGCCTTTCCAGGGTAGATGAATAAGGGGTTTAAACTTTTGCACTGGTTGAAGTGTTTTCATGTCCCATTTCAGTGGGAGCTGAAAGACATCCAAACCCTGGGCTTCAAAGAGGCTAAAAATCAAAAGGATTAATGAGTGGTAAAATACCATGGGAAAAGAAGTGAAGCTGGCACATCTTCCATGGGACATTGTCCATTGTGAGCACACAGCCAAGGTGCAGGCAGCACTGCCCCCATCAAAGGGGAGGCAAAGGAAAATAAGCACGTTTTCAGCTCCATTCCACACGCTGTTCCCATCTGCTGGGATCAGCCATGGGAGCCTGACTAGGGGAGAACAATGCCATGTCACCACCTCTCTGTGGAGCAGGTCCCGGGCCCTGTGGACACCGCCTGGCACGCGATGAGAGGGGCACAACCCAACCTGTGTGACCCACAAGAAGCCTCAAACATCCATATTTTTCCTTCCCCATGCAAATGAGCTTCCCATATCTTGTTTTCATCATTCCCTCCCTTCAGATGTCACTAATTTCCAGGACAGGCAGGAGGATGCCAGACTCACAGCCAGCACAGACGCCGGCACGCAACGGAGCAGCCATCCCTGCAGCAGAGCAGGAGATCCAGCCCAACCCAGCCAGAAAGAGCCTGATCTATCAGCCAAAGCAGCCAGCAGCAGCTCTGCTCACAGCACGATGTGAGTGAGCACTCCCCATCCAGAATTCCTCCGAGCCTTCCCCTCTGGCCATCCACGGATCTCGCTGGCATCTGTTTGCTGCTCACCCAGCCAGGAGAGCACCTTGGGCATTGAATCACCAGCACCCCCTTCAAGTCCTTTTCCAAGTGTTTTCACAACACTAGAGGGAGACAGGATTCAAAACAGGCTTTGCAGCCACGGATCCATGTTTACCCGTGGCAGAAACCGTCCCGAAATCCTGGCACAGCCCAGTGCACCCAGGAGAACATAGGTGCCACCTCTGAGCACAGGCCATGTGCACAGCAGACCCTTTGCAAAATATTATTTTGGGGATTTCACCCAGAAACGCACTTAAAACAGACAAAAATTCAGCACAGGCTTAAATTTAAGCACACACTTAAGAGCTTGCTGGCACAAGGGCTCAAGCAAGGATTAAGAGCCACACACCACATTACTTTTAATTGAGCTACTGTCTTCCCATATGGTTTTCCTTGGGGAGACCAGTGGCTGGCTTATGAGTTCAAGTAACAACATCAGTTAAAAGAGCATTCGAACAATTGTGGTTGGCAGCTCCCTGAATAATATGAATGTTATGGAGTGTCGGAAAATGTCGTATCATCAATTTTCTGGTTTCCTGCACTCATTGCTTTTGATCTCCACTAAAAGATTTATTGAATGGCTTTCATTTTTACATTAACCTTTTCCAAATCACACCGATTGAGAGCTAGGGAGTTTTTTTGGTTTTTTGGTTTTTTGTTTTTTTTTTTAACATACGAGTCTTTTTAAAGCTGAGGTTTTCCATTCCTCCCAGTTTTTATTGTTTGAAGGAAAGGGCTGTTTTGGCAGGTTTATGAGATGGAGTCTGTTTTGCTGACAGACATGCATGATAGATTGCTTGTCCGTGTTTTATTTTTGGAGCCATTACTGTGTTATCTGCATTTGAAAAACAATTCCATTTGATTAAAATTTAAATCAAATATATGGTAATATCAGCCTTGCTTACCACCAGATCTCACATCTCTCCTGTGGCGCCTCTTGTCCTCAGTGTGAGTGAAGTGCAGTGCAGAAGAAAGTGATTTCTTCCCCTCCAGCAATGTCCACATTCTGTCATTATTGCTCACAAATGAGAAATAATTCCTCCCCATGAACCATGTGATGTCTTGAAAGGTGAATAAAGACACGTGTTGTGCTGCCTGGCTAACCTAGACATGCCATTGATGAGTGTGAAATTAAAACATTCCTCAAAAAATAAAGTTATAGCAGCCAGGACATTTGGCTTGGATGATTTCCTGCAGCAGTGAATTTTAGAGTGACCACAGCATGCACAATTAATGGTGGATTGGATGGATTGGACATGAAGGACTATAAAGATTATTACCTTTGATTTGTCCCATGTATTTCATCATTTGTAGCTTTTAAGCTCTGCCTTGGGATCACATCCCAAGAATTTGTTGTTGTTTTACAAGACCATTTTCACTAATCTGTACCACACCAGAACTTGGAGGTGACTTAGAGACATAAAACTGAGAATTTTTAGTGCCAACACTTCTGTGTAAGAGAGCAAGCCAGTGAATCAGTGAATCACAGAGCATCCTGACTTGGAAGGGACCCCCAAGGATCATGGAATCCTACCCTGGGCCTGAGAGTGTTGTCCAGTGCTCCTCCTTCAGGATTAAATGATACCTGTTACCATTCTGGGAGGTCTTACAAGCCCATTTTATTCTCTGTTAAAAGAAGAGGAAAACAGATCTTTCATTTAAGTTTTATAGAACAGAGGTGCATCCTGCAACTCATAGAGACCTTCAGTGGCAGTTGTGGAAAATGAAAAAAAAGAAAAAGAAGAAAGGAAAAAAAAAAAAGCAAGCCATTTCCTTCCACTGTTCTTTGCTTTTAGACAGCCCAATCATGTTAATTTTGATTTGCCAAGTTTGTTTTTGTTTTTTTTTTTTTTTTGATGAGCCAAGTTCACCCCCTCAAAGTCCATGTGTGACAGCACTGATGAACTTGGCCTTGCTGATGCTTCTTGAAATAGCCTCCAGCCCCAAAATAACCCTGCACACACACCAGCACCACTTCCTGACTGGGAATCGCAGGGATGGGGCAGGCAGGGAAATCTGGGCAGCTCAGGACTGCACAAGAATTGGGGATGGTCCAATATTCTACAAACACAGCTAAACAAGGCAGAGTGCCCCTCCTCTCCCTCTCAGCATTCTTGTTTCCCCTCTCCTGTCTCAGCTGAATTTTCCTACCAGCTTCCTGAAGACACTTCCCGATTTCACACCCTAAACATCCTCCACTTTTATTTGGCCAACGTTTCCTATGCTTCAAGCCCTTCTGCCTGGCTTCTCCAGAACTGCTTCTGTGCTTCCCCTATTCTTGATATCTTAGCAAAAAATGAAAAACCACCTTTCCTGTGCCAGGTACTGGAATGCTCCAGGCATTTTTATTCCTTCCCCATTAAGTGGTGAGTTCAGGTCACTCCACACCAGGGTTACCCAACAGCTGCTTCACAAGAGGTGGCAACAGTGGTGGAAGGACTTATTGCTCCCAAATCTAGGCTAGGAAGGGCATCACACTCAGAGGGAGCTGATGTGGCTCTGGAGGCTCCTCCTCCTGTGCTGTGAGAGTCCTTCCAGCCCCACATCAGGAAAGGGACTGTCCCCTGGTAGGAGGTGGCAGCCACCGTGCTCTCCAAAAGGAGCACTCCCTCCCAGCCACATGCACTGTCCTTGGATCACCTCTGCTGGGAATTCCCAGAGCTCAAGCCACGGCCAGATGGAGGCAAGGGATGTTGGTGTTGACCACACAAGCTTTCCCAGCAGAAGAGTTTCCTGGAGAGCCAGCACTGATGGACACAGGGATGCACTCCTTTGGGAGACACTGCTGCCAGCCAGGTAAGGTACAACCTTCATGCTGCTTCCTCCTCCTCTGGAGAGCTTTAGCCACTGGTGGAGAGCACCCATGCCCTATCACATCACTGCCCTTTTTCAGCTTTTTATTTTGGCACTCAGGAACACAGGGGCTCCCCAGAACTCCAACTGTGTACAACGCTTTGTGGAGACATGAGTGAGCAAAAAAGAGAAAGGGCACATCCTCCACTTCAGGAGGCAAGGAATCATAGAATCACTTGGGCTGGAAAAGACCACTGAGTCCAACCATTAACCAACACCAAACCATGTCCCCAAGTGCCACATCTGCGTTTCTTTTAAGTCCCTCCAGGGATAGGGACCCCACTGTTGCCCTGGACAGCAACCTGTTTGGTGAAGAAACTTTTCCTGACATGATATCCTTTTGCTCAGCTGGGGTCAGCTGTCCTGGCTGTGTCTCCTCCCAGCTTCTTGTGCCTCTCAGCCCCCTCACTCATGAACTCCCAGGACCCATTTTTTTGGTGTGGTGGGCACTGCCTGGGGCTGGCAGAGCAGTGCTCACCTGAGCTGGGAGTCAGCCCAACACCAGGGCTATGGTGGGACATTAGGAGCTAGTATGTGACTCAGCATTTGGGTGCTCTGGTGGCCTGGCAGGAGGACCTGCAGCAGGCAGAGAGGGCCTGATTTTTGGAAACAGCATCACGTGGAAGGCAGAAGCACTCCAAAGTGTTCAGCTCTGATTTAAGGAGAGACTGTGTAACCTCAGCTTCTGCAAAAGTCTTTAGAGAGGCATTTGGCGCTTCAGCAGCAGCTTTGGGAAGGTCTTCTGACACATGAGAAAGCAAAAGATTTTGCCAGGAAAACTAGGTTGAGGAGCAGCAAGGCTTATTTATGGAGAGCCTGCAAACGGGCTGTCTCTGTTCCCCACAAGCGTATCGGAGCCACCGATGGACAAATGCCCTGCTTCTGATGTAAAAATATGAAAGCAAGGGTTGCTTTGAGAACTTTATATTTTGTTTCAGCCACATTTTGTTAGTATCAGATGCAGCCAGGGATA
Organism: Urocynchramus pylzowi; assembly: GCA_013397555.1. NCBI lineage: Eukaryota > Metazoa > Chordata > Aves > Passeriformes > Fringillidae > Urocynchramus > Urocynchramus pylzowi. The sequence goes on along the minus strand of VZRH01008443.1, from coordinate 1,766,169 downwards.
TAATACCCTACCTCAGAGCAGCCAAAGATAACAGGCAAAGCTTTGCTAGAAAGGATGGCTATGAAAGATGAGCGAGTGATGAGGAGGATACCACATCCTGCATTTAACCAGCAGCAGACAGGCACAAAATCCCTGTCCCCTCACCTGTCACCCACTGTCTCTCCCCTCAGGAAGATGTATTTTTGCCACCCTAGTATTCATAAGTAACTCTCATGGATTTTTGTGCTTCATCCTATTGCTTTTTTTCTTAAAGGGAAAGGAGGGTGTTCTCTTCAGGGGGGATCTTAATCCACCTTGCACCACTACAAAAAACAGATTGGTGAACAGAAAAAAGAATAGCAAAGGGGCTGGTTCTGTAACTCTAATATTTCTGCAGCAAGATAAAGAAAATCTAAATTGTCCTTGTTTAATATTTAAGAGATAACAGTTATGGAGACATTTAGGAGCCAGGACAGGTGCCTGCCCATCATGGAATTTATGTGTACACTGCTGGAGGCTTCCTGAGCTTCAAATGTGATGTGTTAAAGAGAAGTCCTCATCTTCATCCATCTGTGGCTCTTCCAAGCAAAGGAACTGACTCCATCCTAACCAGGGCCACCATGTCCCTCATGGCAGGGAAAAGCAAGACAACACATGGCATTTGTCAGCAAGCTCAGCCAGAAACTCAGAAAGTGCCAGAAACACAGAAACTGTCAGAAACACAGCCCAACCCAGCTGGACAGGGAGCTCCAGGTGAGCAGGAGCACACACTGGATGAGCCTTGCTCAGCTCACATCGATTCTGACAATTTTTTGCCTCCATCACATGAGCAAAGAGCTTCAAGGAGGAACTTGTAGAGGGACATCAAGGAATTTGTGCTCACTGAGGTGCCAAAAGAAGCTTGGAGGTCACCTGGAGACCCACACCCTGACAGAAGAGAGGCTGCTCTGCCTCCCAACACCACACCAGGGATGACAGTGATGGGAATCTCGGCCTCAAAGAGCCTCACAAGAAAAAAACAACTCTCAAATTCTTTTCTCCTCCAATAAATCTTTCCTTGCGGTGAGAATCACTGGAGAGTTTAGTTATTTTTTCCGATACGCAAAACACAACTGCCCAGCCCAATGCCTGTGTAATATTTACAAGAAGAAAACAAATGGATGAAATTAAAGCTGAGCAGCCCCAGGAATGGGCTGCAGGAATCCTTGGGAACAACATGCTGCCACACACGGCACACTAGGAGAATCCTTCTAATGAAAAAACAAGGAAAACCATCCATGACAAAATGCTGGAGACTCCACCACTTCAGCACCAGTGCTATGTTCAGTACACACCATACTTCATGGGCTGGTTAAAAACAGGTTAATGACACCCCAAAACAGGCATGCACAACTTTTTCAAGAAAACAGAAAGACTGGAAGTAAAAAACTAAAAGACTCTGGAAAGAGTCAACAGGTCATGGGTTAAAAAAACAAAACCAGTCTGTATTTTCCACATCTTCTTTTGGGCCAAAGCTTTCCAGGCGCTGCATGAACCAACTAAATTTATGCCTTGAAAATGCTCGGAGGTTGTGTTTTATTTCCTCCAGGGATGGAAGATGCATTTTCAGATGATGTTGTCCATCAGAGCAGTAGTGGGTGGTGGATGTCCCTCCTTTGTGGGTCCTGGGCCCCCACCCCAGCTCTGCAGATCAAGTGTCACCATGCTATAATCACAAGGCTGGTGAGCAAGAGGAATAGCAACACCAAGAGTCTCAGACCGACAGCAGAGACACCTTTCTCCTCCTCATGCCACCTTCATTCACCTTTTCCAGTCCATTCACGGACCTCTTCAGCTCTCAGTGAGTCACCAGCTCACACAACAACCCCCCAAAACTTGGAGACTGAGCAGGTCATTAACACCAGTGGGGGTGAAGATCCTCTGGCATCCTTTGGCACAGCAGATTTTGTTCCTCAGTGCAGGCAGCTCATCCCTGCCTGATCCATCATTGCCTTCATGTCCTCCCAAAACATCCAAGCCCACCATGCTGAGCATATTTGTTCCAATCCAGCTTTTTGGCTCCCAGCAGCTTTGCTGTGTTATTAAAATAACACCCTTTTGTCATCCAGGCCCTAAACACCTCTCTGGAGCACTTGGGAAAGGACTGAACACCCAAGGGCTTCGTCGAGGGAAGAAGAACTCGCCCTTCTCACAGGAGCTGGGCTAAGGAGGCTGATAATCATCTTGTGATCACAAATTGCTTTTCACAAGGTCCATTTATGAGGTAACAGTTGGCATGCGGAAAGCATTTCATTTCACCAGCAGCTCGCTGAAAACGAACCATCGTGAACCCTAAAAAGAAACCCTGAATCAAAGGCTGCATTCTTCTCTCCCACAGTGACCCCTTTGTTTGGATCTGCCCAAAAGTTTCATTACGAAAGTCTGATACAGGAGCCTTATTAAATTGTGATTAAATGACGTGTCCGTGTAGAAGCCTGCTCTCTCTGCTGTTGATGTGGGCTGGATTTCTTAGACTTTTAAAACATACAAGCTTATGAAATAGCTGTAATATCTTTTCCTATGATTTCTAGGGAAAGGAGGGTCTTTGCTCCTGCCCTAGCCATACCTGGCCTGGCTCCAGAGGATAACATTTTCATTAAAAGTGCATTAGGTGCACAGTTCACCGTGCAGCCGTTCTGACAAAGCATTGGCCTGGCTCAGAAACCTTAATGGGCTCTGGTGAACCTTGCTGGCTTCTGTAAATACAGAATCACCCATCACTGGATTGACTTTGAGCTGTTTTTACCATCATTTGGATCCAGTTTGTTCACACTGCTTCCACCTATCTCTGCCTATGTTTGGTTATTTAAAAGAAGAAGCAGAAGCTGAATCATGGCTCAGGCCAGATGACGGCTGATTACTGGAGCACCAGGGCTGACACTGGGACATCTCAGAAAGGGTTAAACAGGAGAAATTCAAACCCAAAACCTCCCCACCATTTCTGACCAAGTGTGAGCTCTGAGCCACCAGCAAACTCGCAGCAGTGATGCATCCTTCCCTTCAGATGACTCACTGTAAATAGTGCCTGGTGATTTACGCACTGAAAAATCCATTTAACACGGAAATGCACAAATTCGTACGTTTTGAGGCCAGAGGAGCCGTCACAAATGTTCAGTCTGGCTCTCTGGAGAGTGCAGCCTCGCCCAGCAACTCCTGCCCAAAGTGCATGGCTTCCGTTGGAGTCAAAGCATCCTCAGGGGAATGCTTGAAATACTTTCTCCTAATATTTGTCAGGAGGGATGTTGTAAAAACAGAATCAAAGAATCATGGAATGGTTTGGGTTGGAATGGACCTTAAAGAGCATCCTGTTCCACCCTCTCCCATGGGCAGGGACACTTTCCACCATCCCAGGTTGCTCCAAGCCCTGCCCAACCTGGCCTTGGACACTTCCAGGGATGGGGCAGCCACAGCTTCTCTGGGCACCCTCTGCCAGAGCATCCCACCCTCACAGGGGAGAATTTGTCCTCCTAATATCCCATATAATTTGAAGCCATTCCCCCTTCTCCTGTCACTACAAGTCCTTGTAAGAACATCTCTGTGCTCATTGAGTAGACAGCAGATCCAGCTACTCAGAGAGGTAGGAATGGGGAATTTGAAACTTTGCTGGGAATGTGGATGATTTCTGGGAGATGCTGGCAGCCTGCTGGCTGAATCAGCAGGAACCCTCTATGGGACACATGTCCCAGGCTGGCTGCCTCACACCCCAGGGACCTAAGGGCTGGATCACAGAGGCACAGCCTCAACTGTCCAGCAAAGACTGTTTAAATCATGCCTTACAAAGTACAAATGTGTGTAAATATTTGTGCAAGATAAGATCGGGTGAGTGGCAGAGCAATTTTTCAAAAAGCCAAGCCAAGGGCAAACAACAATTTATATGAACTGCTCCAGAAAAATAAAATCAGGAAATGCAGCAATGTGTTTACATTAGGGTAACGTTTGCTCTGGAGTGGGTTTCTGTCAGTGGATGTCCCACACATGGGACAGGCAGTGGAGATACAAGGGCAGGGCATGAGAAGAGATTTATCTGAGGAGCTGTCCTGGATCTCCTGAGGGACTCCTAATCAACCAGCCACAGGACATCAAAAGGCTTTCAGGAAAGGTTGGTGGATCTGTCAGATTGACACACACAGGCACAGGCAGGCGGTTGCTAAGCTGTATTTTATTCAGAGCAAACACTCAGTGAGCGTGAGATAATCTGAGATAATCAATCTTTCTTTATTCAGAATTCAAAGCGTATTATCTAAAGTAGCTGCAATGCTCTCTGGCAAGGATACATTTGAGATTTTCCCCTTTTAAATTAATCTTTTTCATTAATACTTATAGCCCAGAGTCACAACCCTGAGGGCACCACCAAAAACCATCCTGAACTGGAGGTTCAGAGGTGCTGTCTCACCCTGCCCCCCTCAGCAGGCAAACGCTGCTCCTGCTGGCCCGGGATGCTGTGACACAAAAGCAGAATCTACTGACAGAGAAGACAGAAGAAAATCTGCATAGTTTATAGGTGGGAAGAAGACACTACCAGTCTCTCAAATGGTTTAGCCCAGAGAAGGAATAGCAACTCCCATCTGTTCATAAAAACCCCTGGGAGTGACCCTACTGCAGTATCAGGAGACAATGAAAATCAGCACACCGTTTTTACCAAGAATTTGTGCACCTCAGTTGCATTTTGTATCACAAACCAGATTCTCTGCATCTCTTAATTGCTCTAACACTTTAACTACAGAATTCAACAGAGCTGCTTCTGCCTGTCACCTACATCTTCACACATGGAGCCAAACCCCCCGACCCTTCCCATCACCTGGTGTTCAAGCCCTGCTCAGACAGCAGGAGCTGGTGGGCAATCACAGGGCAATGATTTGAGCTTTCAGTTGTAGCCATCAGGTGTGAAAACATTAAGCTCCATGAGCTGGGCAAGGAATGAGAGAGTTGAGAGAGCCACTGTGCTCCAACCACCAAAGAGCTGCCTCCTTCCCTCCTTCCCTCCCTCCACAGCCTCCCTTCTTTTTCCAGATGCTTTGCACTTCCCCCTTTCTTCTGCCAGGTGTTTTTAGCACATCAATGCTAAAAATTTCAGTGTGTCCTAGGATTCCAGCCTGCTTTTAACTAGATCTGTCTCCATGGAAGATGTTTCTTGCCAGAAATATTATCTAATTTGCAAGCATTTTATGATTTTCTAAGAGTCATAAAATACAGTATTAGGAAACAAACGGGCAACGGAAAAGATCCCTTCTGGTAGCCAAAGTGACCATATAATTGATTTTTATGAACAGCATCTGAAGAAATGAGTCACAGCCCATATGGCTGTTTTGGAGTCCAGATATACACCGTGTTTTAAGCCTCTCAGAAGATTTATCCAAGTTTTTCACATACAATCAGTGGTCATTAGACGAGGACATGAATCATTACAGCTCCTCAGGCTGAGCACATGTTTGAAGGGTGAAAGCTTCACACATTCTCGCTCTATAAATACCCCTCCAAAGTTGTCCAGAGATGGCAGAAAGTAAAAAGGTATCACAGAACAAACTGCAGACTCATTACAGAGCCCAGGCCTCCTCCCTGCGATGGGTGTAAATGTTATTAGCTTAGGACATGGTTCAAACTCCAGCTGAAGTCAGATGGAAAAACTTTACCTTTAAGTTAGGCTGTGTATCCTCTTTCTCCATGGCTTTAACCATTTTCTCATAGCTTGGCCCCAGCCGGTGATGAGGTTGGGTTACAAGTTTGCTCATTCAGCTGTGATGCTACACAAATAACACCCACACAGTTCACATGTGCACATTTCCCACACACATCTGGGCTGTCCAGAGGTGCAGAAACATCCCTCCTGTGGGCCCACGTTTGCAGCACCACACACACCTCACACACAAGACACCAGCCTCACCCCTGGCTGCCTCGTGCAGTTCCTCCATCTCAGTCCACACTTCCTTTTTCAGTGCCAGAAGATTCACATTCACCCAGGGTTGACACAGGAATGCATGCTGCATCTCCTGAAAGATGCTGAGAGCCCTGTTTGCAATGGCTCCAGACTTTTGCCTTCCAACTGACCCAGCAGCAGTGTGAGAATTTTATTTACAATGACAGTAGATGCAACAGGCACGACTGGGCAACTCTGCAAACATGTCTGTTAAATTAAATCACTTCACATTCAAGCCCCAGGTGCTGGTCCACAATATCCTTCCTCATGACATGCAGCACTGGAACATTTATGTATCACGCATTGTGCCAGTTTTCAAGGACTACCAGAGACAAATGTGTCTCCCAGTACAAAACAGCCCTCTTGTTCCCATGGAAATCTCAGCCAAATAAATATTTTGCAAGTTCATTTGCTGCAGAAGAAATAAGTCAGGGCTTATGCATGATGCTCCAGGCACAGCACCTCCAGTGCATTCCTTTCATCCATCAGGCTTCCATGCAGCCATCACAGCTGCCCAGGAACACCTGAGATGTTTGTCCTAAATTGCACATTTTTACCCTTGACAGACTTTTAGATCCAGGAGGGAATGTTTATGGTCCCACCCAGCTCCCTGTGAAACACAAACCAAACAGTCTCAGCTGATAATTTCTGCATCAAGCCCTGTGGCTTCCACTTGAGCTGGCACCAGAGGCATTCCCGACGTGCCACAGCTCCTCTGCTGCGTGCCTTAGAGTTCCTGTGCTCCTCCAGGTACAGCCAAGGGGAGAAGGGACCTGCAGCCCCTCTTGCCGCCTTTTTGCCCTGATAAATGAGGAAACCAACTGGGTGCCAGCAGTATTTTTAAAAGCTGTCTGGTCTGGGAGGCAAGTGAAGCCTCTGCATTCCTTGGGAGCTGACGATGGAGTGGTGGAGAATACACCAGGGTCCATAATCTGTTACACAGGTTTCACTCCACAACACCAGCACACATTCAAATCCTGCTCTGAAGGGAAGCTGAGGGATTAACATTGGCTCCCAGACCACTCCTGTTGTAACAAAACCCCTGCCTGCAGCTTGACAGAGGCACTAACGGGGTCTTTGATGACGACTGCCAAGGGAAGGCTCCAAGACAGACGAAAATTTTGAGGTTAGAATTTGAAAGGCAGTCAATCTTATCCTCATATTCATGTTACAGCACATGATAAACTATTCCAGAGGGAATTCTTACCAGGATGCTAAAAGAAATTTTATGAAGAACTAGAGTCATTCATCCAAAATGAGGATGAAAGAGTGACATGTTACCTGGGAGGAAACAAAGAAAGGTAATATTTTGCCCTCAATTTTATTGTGCTTCTAAGGCAGTTCAGTCAGATAAAATTTGGAAAGACATCTGAAGATGAAAAGGCCTGTACAAAAAAAACAGATCCAGAGGATCAAAACTTAAGGAAATATTATGCCAGTTGTAGCAAAAGTAGAAGTTTTCATATTGAAGTTATTTCATATTATTATGAAAGATACCAAGACTAGCATTCTTCCACCAGGAGATTTCCCAGATTTCCCACCCACATAGAGTTTGAAATCTCTCTATAAGGAGTTGTTCCCTACTTCATAGATCAAAGCAACTGTCCCCATGCAGGCAGCCCTGCTAGAAATAGGGCTGACATGCACTTTTGCATCTTTAGTCTTGACTTCAGAAGATATGCAAGTCTTTCTGAGCACATGGAGGATGATTTTACTCCTTGCATGGTGGGGGCATCTGTCTGGTTGGTTGCCCAGTTATCAGAGATGATTAAATCATCTCTCCAACATGGGTCAGTGCTGATGTGGGGCTGGGGGGATCTGTCCCCTCTGGTGAAACAGGAATCTCTGTGGTGCCAAGGACCCATGAGAACACAGCCAAAACCCAAGCTCATGGCCTTGGGAATGCTCCCATGCCAAGAACAACAGTAAATAACCTGCTCTCCAGCAAGAAGCATGAGCATTTCCAAGTTTAGCTGGGGCCTCTTCCCTTTTTTTTTTCCCTTCTTTTTTTNTTTTTTTTTTTTTTTATTTATTTTTGCCTGAGAAAAGTCAAAACACTCTGGGATGCCTTGAAAATGCAGAACAGCAAGTGCTGCTGAAGGGGATATTTGCAAGGAGCCCTGCCATGACCTCAGCTTTTAAATCATTTCAATCAGAACAACTCAGAAGTCATGCCAATGCCAAATTATCCCCATGCAACACAAGAAAGGAAGCTAATCCCCACTCCTTGATGATAATTGGCACAATGAGAAACACCTTTCTGACACGATTTAGCTCAGAGCCAAAACACAGGCTGTCTCAGGAGAAAACCTCTTCCAAGGAGCAGATGATGACAAAGTCTTGAGTGGTGCCTTGCCCCACACCAGAGGTGTTCAAGGAAACAAAACACCTGGTCTTCCTGGCTCATCTCTGCAGCTGGCCACCAGCCATGGCTCACCTCCCCGTGGTTTTGGATACAGGGAGGAATTCCTTCTCCTTTCCAGTGGCCAGACACACTTGATTTTCCAGCTATTCCATGGAGGAAATAATCCCCCAGGTGATTATGTGCTACGAGGGTCTGTGCAGTGGCTCAGCCCTTGTGGCTTTCAGTGGAGCCGACTTCACAGGAAGATTTTTAGCAGGGGAAAAAATAATTCTTAATTAATGTGACAGGGAATAGATGTGGTGGTGAAACTCCAGGCAGATGAAGGTTTTACTCCCAGGTGACTTTCCATGCACCTACCCTCGTGCCCAAGCCTGAACTGGCTCTTTTTAAGGGAAAAGAAATAACATTTTCCATATAATTCAGAGGGGTGGACTGAAGTTTTGTCACTGGCACCCACAAGATGACAGGTGGAGGTTTCAGCCAGAGTGCTGCCAAGGAATCCTGGAGAGAGGATTACAACAAACCAGAACCACCTCAGCCTCAAAATCTCATTTCTGCTGTTTCTCAGATGGTTTGAGTCTGGGAATCCAGAGCTCCTTCAGCCCCTGCCCTCTCCAGCCATGCCCCAAGGTATGGGGCAGGGAAAAATGCATTTCCACTCTGGTGACTTGATCACCTCTAAGCCATTAAACTGGTAAAGAACAGCAGGATCAGAGGATTAAAAAGGTCCTGGCAAGATCTGGGAATGCTTTCTTCATGGGCAAAAAGCCACAGGTGCTGATACAACCCACCACACACGTCACCTGCCCCCAAAGGCAGAGAAAGGGATGCATCTTTAGCCCTGTTTTCCCAGCATAAGCAACAAGCAGAGGGCACTGGCACAGAAACTTAGAAAACAAAAAAAACCCCCAAACTTAACTGGTTTCTGTTAGAACCAGTTTTCCTCTGGGAGAGATAAGATGAGAAAGAGCAAATCACTTGTGGCAGATGACAAGGTTGGTGGGGAGTGCACTAACGGGAAACACACACATCCCAGGAGGATGGAGGCAGTATAAAACCTTGTGAAAATAAAAACAACTGCATCTCTTATTGGGCTGCTCACTGTGGCTCCTTTTACAAAAGATATATTCATTTAAAGGCAAATCTTGATTTCTGCCATGAGCCCAGTACACCCACATGTACATTGGACCCAGATTTATACAGCCTGGAGAAGAGAAGGCTCCAGGGTGACCTTAGAGCCTCTTCCAGTGCCTGAAGGGGCTCCAGGAGAGCTGGAGAGAGACTTGGACAAGGGCATGGAGTGACAGGACAAGGGGGAATGTTTCACATTGACACAGGGCAGGGTTAGATGGGATATTGGGGAAAAATTCTTCCCTGTGAGGGTAGCAAGTCTCTGGCACAGGGTGCCCAGAGAAGCTGTGGCTGCCCCTGGATCCCTGGAAGTGCCCAAGGCCAGGTTGGATGGGGCTTGGAACAAACTGGGATAGTGGGAGGTGTCCCTGCCCATGGCAGGGGGTAGAACTGGATGATCTTTAAGGTTCCATCCAATCCAAGCCATTCTGTGACTTATTGTTTGTATCTTGTGACACAAATACCCCCAGTACCTGCTCCCAGGACGTGCAGGCATCCCAGCAGGCTGTGAGATACAAAAATCTATCAAGGAATACTGCATTGAGAAAATTGCATTCCAGTCCTTAGTCTTTTAAAGGGCTGATTTGATTTCTGAGATGCAGCCCACTGCTTTCTAACAGCCCATGCTGCTTTTATGAGATGGTTCAGAGGAAAACATCCAGAACACTTATCAGCTGAAACCACAGGTAGCACACAGGGAAGCAGAGTAAGGGAATAACATGTTTTCCACAGGCAGCCATGCCCCATGCACACATGGAAAGCCCAGGGGAGAGTTAACCCTGAGCACAGCTGTTGGGTTTAGTACCACAGACCCACAGAAAGATTTATCTCTAACTCTCAAACAGGCAGAAGTTTGGTAGGGATTCAAGGAAAACAGAAGTGGATCCCTTTTCATCTAGCATCCCGAGGAAGTCTGGGCAGAGGACAAGTTTTAGCATGAAAAAGCCACAGGTAGGAGCTGCTAATTTCTTGAATGAAGCTCAGACCATGGGAGGTCAGTAGCAAACCTTGCCTGTCACCCCCTCCATAACACAGGCAAACCAGCTCAGAGTGCTCAGGAACCCTGGGACACCAGAACCAAAAGGATTTTGTGTCATTGGAGTCAGGAGGTGATCGAACCCCCTTCCAATCTGGGAATTGGAGTTAAGAGGACATAAACAGCTTTTAAGATGGGTCTAGACCAATTTATGGAAAAATATCTGAGATGTGGACTTCTCCAGCAGCACAGGACACTGACCCACCACATCTCTCGATCCAAACATCCAAACATTTGTGCTATTCACAGCAAAACATCTTTGGGTTAGATATTTGCTGGACCAGCTGCAAACTGTCATCCTAAACAATTTTCTGCGATCCCAGCTATAACATGTTGCTCATTTTCATTACATCCCAGTTTTCCATCTCTGGGTGTGCCTTACCACGGTGAAATCTGACTCTGCCACTTAATTAATACCATAACTGCAGACTGTAGCTGCCTGCCCTGTGCTGAGCACCATCCCCACGCTCCAAGGTATTTGTTGCTGCGACAAGGGAATACAAAGCTTTACACGCAGGAGATGGAAAAGGTTAAAGTCAATATTTTGGCTGGTGGAAATATTTATGGAAAGAACCCGTGAATTAGTGAGCTGTATTCATTCCACTGACATTTCCTAACTGCGTTAACCTTTTATATTTCTTGTGGTTGGCTCCTGTTTAATATGTTCTAATTATATGAGAACCAGGAAGCAAATGAACGGCTGAGATTAAAGTCAAACAACAGCCGTAAATACTGCAGGACAGATTCTCAGCACTGAGCCTGTAGATTTAAGCTTCTGAGTTCAATGCTGAGCAGATGAGACACATAAGGCCATCAGACACACGTGCAGAGCTCAGAATTTCTTGCCCACTCACTCATTTGAGGGCAGAACTTGTCCCTTTGATGGCACCGTGCTGATGTTTCATTGCGCATGGAGTGAAGCTCATCAGTTCACTCAAAGAGGGTTCACAAAGGACAAATAACTTCTGCAAAAATCACCATTTCCTCTGGCCTTACTACCATGAGGAAGGCAGGAAAGGAAAATAGGAATTCAAAATGCTTCAGTAATAATTCTTTCAGAGGCTTCAGCCAACCCTCAGCGCGGATCAGGTAAAACTGGATGTACTGAGTGCAGCGACAGCAATTCCACCTCACACACGAGCAGGCAGTCCCTCAGCAGAGATTCACCAGCACAGCAGTATCTGTTACAAAACACACAGGATCAGAATAACTTTCTCCCAGCAGAACCTGACATCACAGGCAAATGCAGACAGTTGCAAAGCTCAGCTCCACATGGGGAAGATGTTAACAATCTGTCCCAGTTCCACCCAACGCACAGAAATGCCAGATGGTCACTCTGCTGCTTGTCACCTCAAAAGGGCATGGAGGAGGTTCCTGTGTGCAAGTTGTCCCTTTTAACAGAATGCAGCTGAAGCCAGTGACCAAGGGAGCACCAGCAATTTGCTGACACGGCCACAAACTCACACAGTTAAAGCTGGCCAGAATGCTGACCTGTGGAGCAATCGCACCTCTGCTGGAGAATGATTTCAGAGGGAGACATTCGACCATCACCTCTGCTTTGGGGGTTAAGAATGGCACCACCAGCTCCACCAGCACTCACACATAGCCAGGGTGCTCCCAGCCTGCAGTGCTGACCCCACTGCCATCCACACCTGCGTGTCAGCTTCCTTTGACCAACATGGGATAGAATTGCTCTGATGGCATTAAATGTTCTACTTCTCATCAACCATCTTCTTGCCTTATCACAGACAAAGCAACAAGGAAAAAGGACATAACCTTTTATTTCTTCAGACTGTGTCATGTCCTCCCAGCTCCTTGCTCCCCTCTCTGTCCACGGTCCATAGGATTGTTCAATATTCCTAATTGTTGTCTTGTATCACAGCTTCCGATAGGATGCAGTATCAAAGGGACTCAAGCATGTGGTTACAATTAAATCCATGCTTAAACACTTTGCTGAACCCAGGCATTCATTGAACTGCAGTTGTTCCTGAGGTACAGACCATCTTTCCCCATAAGATGCCTCACACAGACAGTTTGACCCCAGTTGGCCTTACCTACCCCACTAAAATAAAAATAAATATCTGGGAGTAATAATAATAAATGGTGTCACCCTGGTAAAAATTTATTTCTTTTGTGTTTCCAAGAATGGTACACAATCTTCAAGGAAGGATGTTGCTGTCTCCTACCATCAACAATGCCAAAAATAAACAGAAATTAGGTTAAAGAGTCACGTTTCAAGAGGTACAAATTCAACCACAGCAAATATTTTGTGTGGATGCGGTATAGTTTAGACTCCAATGTGTTTCCTTATGGTCTATCTACTTCCTCTAAAAATATCAACTATAATCACTCCAGCTAAGCCTAACACAGAATAGCAATTCAACAAACATCTCCATTCTGCTGTTGCTTAGGGGGCAAAAGGAATCCTAGTCGGTCTGTAAGGGATTTTTGAGAGTAAATCTCTTGGCTGATCTGTTAAAAATCCCAGTGTTTGTCTTGCACAGCACTAGAAAAATCTGTTCACAGCCTAGACAGTTGCTGCTTTATTTTCAATAACTCTGATTCCCTCCACATGCACTTAAAAAAAAAAAAAATTAAAAAGTTATTTGATACAGTGATCCTCAGTATTTTTTGTACATCTGGGACAGCCTCTGCCCCTCATCACAGTTTGCCTGTTTGTGAAGCTGGTGTCATTAGAGACTTGAAAGGCTTAATGCTTTAACACACATTGGGATAAATGGTGTTACATTAGCACAGGTGCAAATAGCTCTCTAATTATTATTAATTTAATAATACAGTGCTGCTGGCACACGCTAATTAGATCCATGTTGTTCTATACAAGGGGAACAACACCAGGAATTTCCACAGCTGTCAGCTGCTGTCTTCTCCCAATTGCTATGGAAAGCAAACAAACCATGAAGGCAATTCATAATTATTACAAACACTCCCTAACCTAAACCACGTTGACATTTCTAAATCAGAACTGCTTGCTTGCTCTTGTCTGTAGTGTCAGAAAGGGATCAGAGCCAGCTGAAGAAGGACAACCAGCTATCAGATAATTTGAGGGCCAAGCAATTAGTTTGGTTTTAACAAGCTCTCTTAGCATGCAGGAAGTGCTTCCCCTTTTGTTCTGACCAACCCATCCCACCTCTCCCTCCATCATGTGCATCTTAACAAGAGGCATTTGACTTCCAGTGTTTTCTGGACTTTTCCTGCTAGGTTAGTGCTGCCCTGCTTGGAAAAGGCTTTGCTGTTGCTATCCACTGAGATTCCTTCCCCCCCAGCTAAAATAAAGGAAGGAGAGCTGCAGTTTCCCTCGCCTGCTGCTGAGTCTCTCTGGGTTTTTCTCATAAATTCATTCCAAGAACATGGCTTAAGCTCTTAAGTGATATTCAAAGCCCTCAGCATGAGGTTTATGGCTTTCAACGTCTGCTGAGAATATAGTTATAACTGACAAGTTCTGAGGCAGGTATTTGGATGCTTTTCCACAAATACATCCCTATAAAACAGATCTCAACTCTGACATTGACCAAGACTTAATTTAAAGTGGTTTAGTAGAAGCAGCTGACAGATGAAGGGAAAAAAAAAAAAGCCTTCATGCAGAGAAAAGCCTACAGGGCTGAATCTGCAGCTGAATGTCTCTCTGGCAGAACCAGGACTCTCTGACTCTCCTTTGAACTCTGTATCACTCACTGATTTTGACTTTTTAAATTTAAATTGCCAGTTCTACCATAAAAGAGAGGAAATCCCTGTTTGCTATTTCTCTCCTATTATGGTTTCATTTAGATTTCATTACAATAATTTGGGTTTTGATTAGAGGCACTTCCTGAATGAATTCTTTGTCTTCTGTGAAAGCCCCCAGAGTGCAGTCGGGGCTGAGGAGCTCAGGGTGTGGGCATCAAGAGGCTTTCACAGGGGACCCACATCCCCCTGATGCATGTTGCATCCTAGATGGATAAACCTGGCTTGTGCAGGGGGATGCAGAGAGAGGAGGGTCAACCTGTGCCAGTCTCAAAATTGGGGTGACCCCATTTGTCATCCAGAGCAATGTGTCTCAAGAGAAATCAAGTCTGGTTTACTCTGAAACAAAGACTGGTTTACTCTCATATTTCCAACCCTCCCTTCTGCAAGAGAGAAAATGACCTGCAAAATAAACCCAAGCTCACCTAGAACCTTTTTTGGCTAAAGTGTAATTCTAAACCCCAGGCAGTGCACCCTGATTTACAACAAGATATTCATAATCTTCAAGCGATTGTTGAATTTGGGTGACAGCAAGGGTCATAGAATGGTTTGGTTTGGATGGGACCTTAAAAATCATCTCATTCCACCTCTCTGCCATGAGCAGAGACACCTTGCATGAGATCAACTCAGAGATCCATTCAACCTGGCTTTTTAGATGCAGTAAATCATTCCAAAGTCGGACACACTTTGTACCGAGGTGCTCTGAGAAATGCTGAGAAGCACCAGAGCCCTTTTTCATGGGGAGCAGGGGAGCCTCCCAGCCCTGAAGAGATGATGGTTTATCAGCAGGGAATGCCAGCCTGGAAGTCATTGATGCAAACATTCACTGGAGTCAGGGCAAAAATTTATTGGCATTTTCCAATAAGCCCAATACTCTTAGATCTCCTGCACACCACCAAGCGTGCACGCTGAAAAGCAAAACCAACTGCCTTGTTCAGAAACTTTCCTTTCCTTTATAGTGCACTGGGAAGTTTGAAACACCATGTTCAAGACCTCCCATAAGTGTGAGGTATGCTGAGAAAGACCATTTCTTCCCCACAGGCTGATTTGCACTTTGAACCAAAAACAAAATGTAACACACTTTACCTAGGAAATCGGATATGGACACTCTGCTCACTCATTTACTGGGTCTCCACATGAGCACACAAGCTTGACTTTCCAGCCAAGACCAGGTGGGAAAGTCCTGCTCTTAAAACACTAACAGGAAGCTGTGGGGTCATTCAACATCCCTACCCTCAAATAAAAGCTCCTCTTCCACTGACATGTAGCTGAGGGCTCTTGCTTGTCTTTCCCAAACCACAAAGCTGGCCTGGATCTTAATTGGAAATGGAAAATGTACCCAAATGTGACGACAGTCTATTAAAAAATAAAATAACCTAATGTAGTAAACTCCTTCTGAGTGCAAGAACCGCATGGTATAAACACTGTGGGCAGTCATAAACCTTCAGTTGGTTTTAACAGCTTTTCTTCCAGCCTAGTTTACCCTCAGCAAAGGTTTGGTTTTTTTTTTAGTTCATTGTGATCAGAGTGAAACATCATTCTTTAACATTTCCAAAATTTTTTTTTTAGAAAAGTATCTTATAAAATTCCTTCAAAAACTCTCCTTACCCAAGGTGATGTGGTTCCTTTGGGAGGCAAAAAATCTTTCCCTCCAGCCTTTGCACAAGCCAGAGCTCATCTCCAACACTGTGCCAGATGCTGTCCTGCATCCCAGGAAATAAGGTGAGAAACAGCTGAAGCCATCACTCCCACAAGCCTGGAGGCAGCAGGCAATGCCTCTAGGACAAGTCTGGGGAGAAGAAGGTGATATTCCTGAACAAAATTTGCATCAGAACTGTATGTCCTGCCTCAATGTTGATTTTTCTTTACCTGCCATAGGGTGGAGTCAAAAATTCACACCACAAGGAAATGTTGCTGAGCTTTTAACTCTGGTTTAGAAACAAATAAAATTTGTTTGGCATCAAACAAATAAAGTTCAGCCACAGTTTGTTGGACTGAAGGATTTAGATCTTCTGTTTGATATGGGAATATTTATAACTGGTACATAACTGGTAGAGAAGAGCCCCCTTCATTTCAGTGTTTCACATCACCTGCTTGTACTGGGCCAAACAATCCTTCTTAAATCAAAATATGGCAGGATTAAAAGGGAGAGAAATGATGCTGAGCAACATTCTCCTGGCAGGGACGGATCATTTTGGGGTAGGATAATTAATCAAGCCCCATCTAAATGGCTTCTGTCTTAAAGGGCTTCCTTCTCCTCCTGGCATATTCTCAGTGGGTCAGAAATGCCAGTGCAATATTATCATTCTGTCTTTGCATTTGAAATACCATGTTGATGAAACAGACCTTTATTGAACTTCAAAGGCCCATAATTATATATCCTCTCCTTGAGCTTTGATATTTTAATATTCAGCTGGTGAAATTATTATCTATTCCAGCCACAAAGCGTTTATTTATTTTGCTAGCTTTATCTCTGTTATTTCTGTGGTGGCAAGAGGCTGAGGAAGAAGCCCCCCTGCTTATTGGCAGCAGCAGAAAGTGGGAATTGAATGTACCAGGACTTTTATCTCCAGCAGCTGAAGAACGAAGCGTTTGAACTCCTCCTCGAGCCCTCAGAAACCTCTCCCCACAGCCAGTTCCTCTCATTTATGCTTTTCAAGAGCCAGCCAAATTTCTTTATATAGGTTTCCCTGTGCCATGAGGGAGCACAGGAGTCAAGGAGACACCAGTCAGCACTAAGGATGGCATGCATTTTTCATCTGAAAAAGGCACTCTGTTTTTTTTGGGAGCAGGAAAGAAATTTTTTGCTTGCGTTTCCTCAGCTCCAGCCTCACCAAGGTGGAAGAACGTGCAGCAGGGGCAAAAATATTTTATGTATACATAATATTTTATGTACACATGCAGCCCAAACATAAATACACACAGGTAGAGCAGAGCTCCCTTGCTGGCTGAGAAAACAAGGTGGTGTTTCATGGCTCTGCATCCCTCCCTCACCAGAGAAAGCCCCTGTGAATAGCCTGTGCCCTTCTTCTCTGGTGTCTCAGCAACAGGACTGAGCTGCAAAACTCAGAGCAAAACCTGGATTTTCCAAGCTCAGCTCCCACACCTGGCCCAAACCTCCAACAAAACTAAGTGAAAAGTGCGTTTACATCACCAAGAGATTTCAAAATTTGGTAACCGCCCCGACACTTTCAGAGATCTCTGCACCTCATTGAGACAGAGCTGTAGCCAGGAGGTGCTGGGAATCACACAGGAATGATGTTATCAAGGCATTGCAGAGCCATTTCTAAGCTAAATCCCCTCAGATATGCCTGGATCTCTCTCCTGGTGAAAAAGGATGATGGTTGATCCTGTGCAGGCATTTCTCAGGAGTCCTCACAAGCCTTCCCTCTCTCCATTGGGTCATTTCCAGACAGTCCTGAAATCAAACCTGTGTTAGATGAGCCCAACATCAGCATATGGCTTTCATCAGGTGATCCCCATGCTCTTCAGGAACGTGACTTAATTGCCCTTCACAGCAGCCCCTGGTGGGATTCAGCAGCTTTTGCTCTGCCTTGATGAGCTGAAAACTGAAAAAAAGGGTCTCTGTCACCTTTCCAAACTTGCAATGTGAAACAGCAGAAGTGATAGAAATGCCATTGAGAGGCCTGAGCTCCTTGTCTCACACTTCCTGGGACAGGCTTCCCAAAATCCAGCTCCATTAAGAAAGTATTTCCCCACAAGGGAGACAGGAAAAGCTGGCCAGTTGGACTAGGACATTAACATCAAGATGTTCCATAAAATTGTGATCCTCCCCTTAAAAAAAAAAAATTAAAAAAATTAAAAAATGAAATGATGGATGTTTACCCTGGGTTTTCCCAGGATTTAAGCTGAAGAAGATCTTGATGCAACAGATGGGGTAGGTGTCCAGGCCAGAAACCCTTCTCCTCCATCCCTGGGAGTCCAACCTGATGACAAGGGGGAGGGACTGAGGAAGAGGTTGGAAGGCTCTGGAAGAGGTGCAGGTTTCCCACATCCAGCCTCACATTGGCTCTGTGTGTGGCTGTGTTTGCTGCCTCTGGACATCTCCTGAGAGGATTCAAACCTGCACCAGAGCTTGCCAGGGAACACTGGTGAACGTGGGCATGTCCCCTTCCTACGGAGCCGTGCTGTCCTGCCCACACAGGGAACCTTCCAGAAGCAGAGGCAAATGGCCAGAAGCTGCTCCCTGAGCAGCAGACAGGGCTCATGTCAGCAGTGACAGGAGGCATCCAAGTCCAAACTATTTGATGCCCCAAACCTCAGCCTTACACCTCCAAACCCCCCTCAAGCGTCTCATTTTTCTTTTGCCACCATTTAGCCAGCATTTCCCAGCCACTGGGAGTGTATTCCTGGTCAGCTGCAGGAGCCTGCTGTCTCTTTCCAGGATTAAATTGTTTATTTTCTTACATGGGCCTTTGGGAAAGCTATGATCCTGTTTATGCCATGGTCAGTGTTACCACAGTCCAGAAACTTTAGTGCCTAGGGAAGAAAAAAAAAAAAAAAAAGCAACATCTGAGAGAATGGGGACATTATTGAAGCTGAGAGGTGACCAGGAGCCAAAGCTCCTCTTCACTGAGCAATGGCTTGGCTTGGTTCTCCAGCTCACAGGGATGCTCAGCACAGGAAAGGCAAAAAAGTCCTCTCAAAGCCAAATTGGGTAATTACATATTCACCAGGAATTTGGGAAGAAGGAACAGGCGGAACCTCACAGGGCACACTCTTTTTTGCCAATGAAAGAACTCGGTTTCTAGCAGTACTACAAAATCTTGGGGGGTTTATTTGCAAATTTTCATACAAAAATGACTTTGTGTTCGGAAACGTTAACGCCTGAATTTCAGCCTCTGAAAAGATGCAAAGGAAATGGAAATCTAAACGAGTAGCATATGCCATCCCCTTGGCTCCACCAAGGAAAATATTTGGCTTCCACTTACAGCTACCCCAATCAAAAAGAAGTTTGGGTTGCAGGAATGTAAGTCAAAGTGAATGTTAAATTTACATTAGACATTTGTTAATTAGCTAGCAAATGAATCACCCCCGTGGACTGGCATGGTCCACACAATTTTAAAGCAAACACTGTTGTGTCAAGTTTAACTGTTGCCCTGGAGTTGACTAAGCAGAAACATTCCAAAATGGAATTATTAATAAGATTTTCTTGTATTATTAAAAACATCATGATTAAAATACCATGGTGGATATTTACAGGCAGGGAAAGAGAAGGGAGACTCAGTAGGTGTTTATTAAATCCATTTCCACATATACCTCCAGCCTGAGTGTGCTCTCCCTTTCCCCTGCAAGCAAAAACCTTCTTTTACCTGGCATTTATCCCTGTGGGTGCCTCTGGTTATTGCAGCCTGGTCAGCATGATTTGTTGGCTTAATCAATATTCAGGTTAAACACTAATTTCTTTTAGCAGGCAGGAACTCTGTCACCCTTCTCGGTGTGTCATGTGAGCACATTAAGGGACCAAAATATTTTCCTGAAGTGTTTAAGAAACATTTCTGAGGCTGTGCCTCAGTGGGGACTGGAATAATGCTTAGAGCTGCTGGTAGCACACACAAATCTTGGCCTCCCCGTCTTCCTCTTCCTCCTGAAGTTGCTGACACCTCAGGAATGGCTTTGGTAGGTGTAGGACTAAGGAACCACTGTGGCCTCAGGTCCTGATCCCACACAGCTTCTGCACTGGTCTTTCCCCCAGTGAACAGCCAAACAACCCAAATAAAGCTATCAGGGATCTGGCTTTCCTTTACACTGGGACCCTGGTATACTTTCTTGTACACCAACATCTGAGACTCAAGTGCCCCAAGACCTTCAGAAAAGGATATCACTTTTTTCTTTTTTTTTTTTTCTTCACTTCCTTTGAGCTTAGGCCAAAAGCCAAAGTCATAAATGGAAACAGTTATTCTGGGCTCAATATCACCTTTTGTGCAATGACAAAAATAATGTGTTGTTGAACTGTTTGGCACAGCTGCCCCAGCATGTGACAAGAAGCTAATTGCTTTTGAAGCCAAATCCACTCGAGAAAACAAGAATCCAACTTATAGCAACTCATATTTTGCCAGTTTTTCTGCTCCAAATGCATATTCTCTTCCGTTTTTCCTCTCTCTCGTGACATCCTTTCCTTCTTTTTTTTTTAAGCCCTCGTGCACAGTTTGCAGCTGAACTTGCAGACAGTCTCTGCTGCCCCTCTCTCAGCCTTGCTCAACCCGTGATAACCAAATCCGTCCCGCAGAGCTGAGCTCTTTTTCCACCATCACACACTACATTAATTCACTCAACACATTTGTTTGCAGCTGTCTTCCATCACCAACCCCACACCCAGCTGGCTCCTCATAGCAGAGGGAGAACTTAATTTTCCACTAATGAAGGTATGAAGCAGGTAATTTTTTTTTTT
>VZRH01008443.1:1715379-1745543 GCA_013397555.1 Urocynchramus pylzowi | reverse complement strand
GTTAAAACCGTTTATTTTTTTTTTTGTCCCTTAGGCCCCCCCCCCCCCCCCCCCAGAAAATTTTGCTTTGTTTTACTGGGAAAACAAAAAGTGCAATAAAATGCTTGAGCTGCTGGTTTTGGTCGTAAGGTAGGTGAGTGAGTCTGAGCCTCTTCAGGGAAGGAGCAGATTTCAGATTTTTAAGCAAGTTTAGCCAAATCAAACAGTGTCTTCATAACACAAGCTGGTCATTCCTGCAGATGTGTGGTTCTTCTAGGGAAGGCACAGCTATGGATTTACTAGGAATTCTCATGTGGCTTCTTCCATTGCTCCCCCCAAACCATCCCCTTGTTTGCTTTCACATACAAATGCTAAAGAAAAACAACAACTTCAACCACCACAAAACAAACCCAAACAAAACTCCAACAAATGAACAATTAACAAAATCTTGGACTAGGAAATTTGAAAAAAAGATTTGCTTTAAGTGATTTCTCCAAATCAGAGGCTCCAAACACAGCATGGGGTTTTCTGTCCCATGAAATTTGCTTTGCACCTGATATTTGGGAGGAATATTCCTTTTTTCTCCCTCACTCTTCAGCTCTTAGTTCTAATGTCAAACACAGGCAGTAGCTTTGAAGCTTTTTCCAAATGAAAACGCCAGAAGAGTCCCGCTTTTCCAGCCAGCCTGCCAACTCCAGCAATCATTAATTTTATGTGCTAATTTTGAAGTTGATTAGTTTTGTGTCTCTGACTTCAAAGGCAAATCCAGTGTAAAACCTGAAATCTACTTAAAAAGATAGAAATAATTTTGTAAAAATGCCTTTCTTGTGAAAAAATCCAGTATTTTTATTTCAAGTTTCCTTCCTATAGCCTGCATGCATGTTGCTGAAGATTTCCATACCAAATATTTGGTTTATTCCAAAGAAGTCTTAACAAAATTCAGAAGGGTTAAATAAATCAGACTGAGAGTGTTTTCATTTGTTCCACTGGTGGCACTGTGGATGTTGTTAGTGAAGTATACATGTAACATATGTGCAGAGCAATTATGTTTTGCAGTTACAAAACACTATTCATTAGATTAAATAAAATGACAGAGATTTTGGTCTGGTTCTGCCCTCAGATATTACACAGTCACTTGACTGGAGCACAGTTTTGTCTGTTTTCCCAGCTCATCAGCACATTAAAACCAGCTGTGGCTCTCAATAAATTGTTTCAGCAGAACCCACTGAAAATATCCGTATTTTCCTTCCTCCCAGCCCAACAAATGAAACTCGGGGTCATTATGGTAATTTTAATTATGATTTGGTAGGGATGGCCTTCACTGAAATCTGTAGTTCCATAAACAACATGCTTCTTCTGTCATATTAGATTTCTTTATTTCAATTGTAAAGTCACAAAACCATGTGCTTCCTATTTTAGCTCCTGGACCCCCTGCTAAATTTATACAAATGAAGGAGTGGTGGCACAGGGAGAGCAGCAGCCAGGAGTGTCCAGGGCCTTATTCCTGCTTGTGAAAAGATGTTTATTCACTCTGCAAACAACAAAAAGAGGAAAGAAAAGAAAATAATAATAAAAAAAAAAAAAAAAAAAAAAAAAAAGAAAAAAAAAAAAAAAAAAAAAAAAAAAGGAAAAAAAGAAGAAAACCAAAGCAGAACTCAACAAACTGGGAGCAAAGGCAGAGCCCCAGAGTGACAGAGGTTTGTAAATGTGTAACAACTGCCTGAGCCGCGAGCTCGTACACGGCTCCAAAGTGAAACCAGCTGCCAGCGCCTGGCTCGCGGCAGAAGCTCTGGGACACGTCACAAAAAAGTTCCCCAGCGCTGCAAACAATTACCCTGAGCTCTTATTTGTTCCATTTTATCAGAGGCTCTGGGCTGGAGGAGACAAAAGAGAGGAGAAATTTGAAGGGAAATTAGAGCAAAACAGTTAAGAAGGTCTACGCTTGGGTTTGGTTTGGTCTCACTGGGGTTATCCAAGCAGAGGTTCCCGTATCCCTGTCCCACATCTCTCTGCTGGGGAAAATTCAAGTCCCTTCTAAATCTGCAGTAGCATTTAGTAGCATCTGTATTTTAACAGAGCCCTTAAGCAAGTGCCTAATTTTAAGCAGCTGATTTATTCTATTTGCTGCAAGCTGAGTGTGCCAGTGGGTGATGCGAAATGTAGATAAACACTGATCTGACTTTACTCAATAATTCAAACAATTCCGTGCCCGTAATATAAAGATGTCATTGTACCAGTTTGTTGGTTCTGCCAAGTGTTTCAGCATCCTGTACACAACCAAGCAGTTAAAGTGCTGCTGGGAGAGGCCTTTCCTATTAGGGGAACACTGGAAAAACATATTGACAAACAATTGTCTTGAACAAAGCCCAAGCATTCCCTTTGGCAATGTGCATTGCATTTGTAAGACAAATTTTGGCTGGAAAAGGGGCATTTTGGCCAGGCATTAAGTATATATGTGGGAGAAAAGTTCCTCTGGAAACCCGAGGAGCTGGATTAGCACTGAGGAGCTCACACCATTGGCTCAACCTCATCCTGATTCCATATAATTCCTCACAAACACTGGAATTCTCCCATCACAGACTGGAAGTCGTATAATGAGGGAGACATTTGTGTCTGCCCCACCATGAAGTGTCACTTGTGCTAATGAATTTCATGTTTGTCTCAGGAAGAGTTTATGGGACCAAATTTGAGTGTGGGAAATATCTCAAAATGTCAAATTTCTTGGGGGGCAAACAAGTTTGTGAAAATCAAAACCAGGAATGAACCAAAGCAGTGGAAATTCCAGTCAAAATTGTTAGACTGGTTCCCTGCCTTTTGTTGACGGTCGGATTTTGGAAAAGAACAATTAGTGTAATAGGTTCTGGGAGCTACTGAGCCAGAAACTGGGAAAAAATGGAAACCAAGAGAAACAGCTGAAATATCTTCTCATTCTCATTTAGATTGTGGTTGGAGCAACTGAATGGCAGTTTTTTCTGGTCCACTTGTGTAATACTGAAAACTGGGGAGGGGAGGAACTGTCCCAAGTCGACCTTATGGAACAAAGGGGGAAAACCATGGGACAAAGAGAAAAAGAGACTGAAAAAAAGAAAGATTTTCTTTGGAGAACTGAGAAGCACGCAGCTTTTTTTTTTTATGCTGAGATGAATCAATGGCTTTGCTCAGCCCAAAATTAGATTATATATTTTCTTTGCAGACTGTTTTTAGAGGACAGGCAGGAAAGATACTTTTGGTTGTATTAGGAAAATTGAAGGATATTCCAGGAAAAAAATAAAACTAAACCAAACAAAAAGTTGGGATTGAAAAGCAGATTTTTTTCAGAGGCTTTTTAAAAGAGATGTTTCAAATAGAAAAGAAAGCTTTCTGATTCAAACTTGTTAAAATTCAGCTGATTTTTTTTTACAAGCTTTCACAGGGTAAAAATGAAGGTGTTTGATATAAATTTACAGAACAACCAAATTAACCATAAATTAACCTTTTATGAAGGGAAGAAAGGAGAAAGCACCATATCATGCTTGGGGCACAGGGTGGGGACTGAGCCTCAGCACATCATGGCAGAGCCTCTGCCCAGATGTTTCCTGGAGCCAGGATCAGCCCCAAGGCTGAGACCCACTTCCACCTGCAAATATGGGATCCAAGCTCTGTGCCAGCAGGAGCACAATGCCACCAGCCCAAAGCAGGAGAAAGTAAACATCCATGGGAGCTGCAGGTGGTGAGAAATGTAGGATTTGCAGGGCAGGGATGAGACCTGAGTGAGATCAGCCACTGGATCCCTCCAAAGAGCCAGGGGAGGAAAGGCAGACACACACCCATTCCAGCAGGCCAGGTGCTGGTGCCACAAAGCCAAGCAATGACAACATGCACCTCTGAAAGCAAGGAGATTTGTTACCTGCTGAGTTGATGGATGCCTGCACTCCTATTTTGGGCACCTAGGCACATTTAAACTATAAAACCCTCCTACACCATCCTGGTTCCAAGAGAATTGCTCAAAAGTGGTTTGGGATTGGGCTTTATCCTTCTAGTATTGATTCTGTGTAGGACAGGATTGTCTTGCTAAGGGGTCAGGTATCCAAAGGAAATCAGAGTTTAATCTAGACTAGTTGTAATCAATGTCCTTGAGTGTAGACTCTGGTCAAAAAGGACTCAAGTCCAGGTTCTTGATGCTCTCATCCCTTAGGAGCTCAGTTTAGCACCATCCCAAGTGTTCCTGTAGCCCCTGGAAAGACTGGGAGCACAGCAAAGGGTTCACCATCCCCACAACATTTCACCCCAGAAGTCTTTCAGAACATTCTCCAAGAAGATGCCCGCATGTCCTGGACCCACACACCTGTACTTTATTGTAGGGCTAAGACTTCCCTATGACTTGAGGGACTTTCACACACAGACCCCATGGGAGCTGGCAGCTGGGTGTCAGGCAGGTAAAGAACCTAAGAGCTTAATTCCAAGGAAAAATGATGCCTAAATTCCCTTTTAGAAAATGAACTTGCTTGAACAAGTTCCAAAAGTTCCATTGGTGCAAAATTGAACAAGCTGAAGGAGTAATTCACAGCACTGATGCTGTAATTCACAGTGCTGAAAAAACCTTACAGGAGAGAGCAGAGTCCTCCCCTCTGCAGAAAACCCATCTGGCTTCAAGGGCACTAAAAATATCTTTTGTGACACGAGGAGAGGAATCCAGATCTAATCCTTTGCTCCTGACTAAAAGACATTACATTAAAACATGTTTTCAAATGGTGGTTCCCACGAGCTGCTAAAATTGTCCTGGATAACAGCCCTAGTGAGGGCCCACAGGTGACACCAGGGACACAGCAGTGGGGCCACCCCTCCCTGCAGCTGCTGCTGTCCCTGATCCCAGCCTTGGGACACCTGTAACTTCAGCCCTCATTGCTTCAAAGAGGGACTTTTCACAGTGGAGAAGAGCCAAACCAGGACCTTCCCAGAGCTAACAAATGGAGAATTCAGCCCCTCTCTGGTTCTCACGGAGGGATCAGACACAGCTGTGCTCAGCCCAGATCTTGGGCCAAGGGCTTTAAAGCTGCTTGGATACATTGGCCTTCCTGCATCTTTGAAAAGGCTGTCAAAGTGTTCTGTAAAACAGCTGAAAAGATTTATTAAATTCAGCAGAAAGCTCCAGAATTTCAAACAGGGCTATTTCATGTGTATTAACTGGCTCTGTCACTGATTTTGCCTGCACTCAGTCCCAGCTGACGGGACCAAGGTCTGACTTGAGGAGATGCATTTACTGCCTGCACTGAAATCTCCCATCAAATCATCCATTGCTGGTTCAGTTGCACATTTAATTCTCCTTATATCCCTCAGACACAAACCCCAGCCAATCACCCTGATTGCCCAGGAAAGTGCACTCCTGGTATCCCTGCTGTCTTATGAAGTCATCACCTAACAATCGTGACATCACCATCTGGTGAAGCCCAGAGATAAAGTCACTCACTCAGGAACAATTTTCTTCTTCCATGTGGAGAGGCACAGAGCTGAGAAATCACAGGTGCCTTCCAAAATGAAGCAGTGAAGGTGGAGGAGGCAGGGAAGGGGTCCATGGGTTGAGGAGTAAGGGCTGAGGGCTGTTCCCATTCCCTGCTTCAACACCCTGCCAGGAACAGCTGGTGCCATGCCTGGGAACTTCCCCCTCGGAGCAGGTTCTCAGCCCTTCTCCCCAGCTGTGCAGAGGACCAGATATGGACCCCCAGCTGGTGCAGAACTGGATGTGCCAAGCCAGGAAATGTCCCAAATGCTTGGCTACACACTCCCCATTATATTTGCCCCACCTCAGCAGTGTGGGATCTCTGCCCTTTGGCAGGAAGCTGTGCTGAGTGGCTGGGAGCCACCAGCTTCTCCAGCCACATGCAGGAGACACATCCTTGCTCTGACCCTTAGAAGACCAAAAACCCAACGAGGCCAAAGACTGAAGGTGCAAAATACATACACAGAGCTCCCCCTGCCCCAACAGAAACTGAAGGCAAATTCCTGCAACTGCAAAAAAAAAAGGGAATCTAAGCTGCACGGATAGCTTGAGAGCCAGGGTTATAAAACAAAATTAAGCATTAAATATTCTTAACAAAGGCAATCTGGGCTCACTGTGTTCTGTTTTTGTTATGTTTTCCCCCTGTTTTATGCTGCTTTAACCTTCGGTTGTTGCTGTTGGAATCCTCTTTGCGCTGTTCCACTTGTCATTCTTCTTATTTTTATTAGAGACACTTTGGCAGAAGACTTATCAAAATGCGCTGAGCTTGTCAACAAACGTCATTAGCAACGAGTCGAGGCAGACAGTGCAAGCAGGGAAAGGGCATGGGAAAATATGCAATATAAAATAATTTTGAATCTCGAAGAAATGCAGCGGAATAATAATGGCAAAAGCCTCGCCGTAAATTATTTGTGCTGTTACAGGAGTAAATTCCCACTGTCAAGTGATTTCTAGCCAGGCTCCAAGGGATCAGATGTTCTTCTGAAAGAAAAAGGTGTAGCTTCCTTGAAATGAAGGGTCTGGCCTCTCTGTGCAATGTAATCAGGTTGAGACACTCTGCACCCCACACTGGATAACTTTAAAATCTCAAATGACAGATCAAGGACTAGGTCTCGTCCTCTGGAAATCAAAATCAGTCCACTGGCAAAAGTGCAGCTGTACCAACCTATGCCAGAATCATGCTTTCTTCTGGGCTAATATTACACCCTGCTTCGTCCAAGACACCCACACATCCAGCACCGTGCTGGGGTTCAATCTCAACATGCCAAACTGTTCATTCCAGGGCTAAAAATCTGCCCTGCTCTCAATCCCCTGCTTTGAAGTTCCCTCAAAGACATTTGCTTACTTAAGCACATGCAAGAGAAGGTGAAGTCTGACCCCACCATCCACGGGTGGTGTCCACTTTCATAAGGGTATGAGAAGAAAAAATAAATCACTGCAAAAATGAACGTAAGCGAAGCCGTACGTTGTGCTTACCCGAATTAGGCCTGGGGTTATGCTGCAGGTTCTCTACAAGAAGGGTTGGAATTCAGTAGGCTCAGGTTAATCAAAATAAATCATAAGGTCAATGGTAAGGTGAAAGCTGAAAGGCATCCCACCCACCCACCACAGCACATCAGCAGCGAGCGGGGAAGAGCGCTCCTGGTATCCCAAAGGACAGGGAAGGGATGTGAACCTTCCGTGGGGTTCAGGCCTGATTAGTGCTGCTTGCAGCTCTTTGGAGAGCAGCTTCTCCTAAGGGAAGAGGTCAGGCTGCTCCTGGCCAAGGCTGATGGTCGGGGGGGGGGGTTTCTTCCACCTCATGGGCTCCATGGGACACCAGTGTGGGGGGAAGGGTGGCTCCATGGGACACCAGGTGCTCCCAGGGTGGCTGAGCGTGGGTGGGCACAGCCACAGGGACACAGGGGAAGCTCCAAGGAGCCAAATGGCCACGAGGCTGATCCAGCACTGGCCCTGGAGGCAGGAGGCAGGGAGCACGTGGTGGCTCATAACACATCATAAACACTGCTGGAGGGAGGGGGCAGGGGGACAGAGCGACGGAGGGGAAGCTTGGAAGAAAAAGCTGATTAAAATTTAAAACGTTTTAATTGATCGCACCACTAATCTCTTCAATATGCCACTGAGTGTGATGGGCTCTGGCACGCCTCCTAAACCACACACAGGAACTGGAACATCTCAGATTTGGGACTGGAGACTGTGCCCTCCACAGGGCAGGGAACATCCATGTGCACAGCACTGGAGTACATGTATGGAACAAGGACACAAAATGATTTTGCAAACCTGACTCAGTCTTTCTGGAAGCTAATGGGATTTCATTGGGCTGAACTGAGGCTGTGTGCCTTTCATGGCCTGTTTTGCCTCAGGGAGTAGTTTTATGGCCAAAATAATACGTGCCATATGGGAAAACCCCACAGAAATTAATAGGAGTGCAACCAGTAGAATTGGAGAGAAATGAAATAATCTATGGAAATGGCTGTGTAATCTCTAAAATTTGATAGAGAATGATACCCTCTTGCAAAGACTTTTTAAGACAGTCTATAGAATTGCAATGATGTAATTCACTTTTAAACCCTATTCAAAAACCTCCAAAGCCTAAGAATGGATATTGTTTTCTTATTAAATTCTGTAAGACTTTTCCATAAGGAAAGAGCTGGTATTCTCATAACATCTCCACTATGCCAATATGAAGGAACATAAAACCACTGGGTTTAATTATATCAGGCATATAAATGTCTTCCAAGCCATTACATGTATCTGTAGACATGAAAACACTCATCCATACAAATTAGGTGCCATTGGAATCAACAGAGTTGAAGCCACTCCACTGGGACCAGCTACTGAAACAACTCTGGGTGACTGACATGGCTTTTAAAGGCCACAGGAGGGAATGGGCTGAAAGGATCTTATGAAATGCTTTTGGAGGAGGAAAAATACCAATGCATTGAGATGGAAACTGGAGGAACATGATCGGTTTGCTCCCACTTCTGTTTGGCAAAGAGGAATTTTTGGTCATGCACAGAAAGGGAGTTTGTGCTCACCCCAGTCCAGCTCATCCTGGGGTGGGGAGGCCAGCTGGGATGTGAAAGGCACAGCCTTTAGGGCTGGGAATGGAGCCTAGAGAGCTGGCAGCCTGAGCATTTCCCTCACCAGGGGACTGTAAGGTATTTGTTCTCCTCCTTTCTTTCTCCCCCTCATTCATTTCCCACGAGACCTACTGGTTCCCAGTGAGATGGAGAGGGAAGAACAGCCCTGCAATCACAAAATGAGATGGAAAAACTGGGCTGCACCCAGTTCTGCCCCGAAAAAATGAAGGGAAGAGGTGAGAGGGGCTGCCTGAAGCCTGCCCACAGGTCAGGAGAGGCTGGTGGAGCATGCCTGGGATTCCTCCACCAGCGATGCCAAACGGGCCCTGGCGATCACAGCCAGCGGGAAGTTACTAAATGTTGTGAAACACAGAAGGGAAAAAAAGTTATATTAAAGTAATAAATGAAAGCAAAAGTGCTCTCTGTCAGGGGTCTGGGAGCAGGGGAAATCTCAGTGTGCAGTAGGCCGGTGCAAAATGCATCTTGGCATGGTTTTCTGCACTGGAGGAAAAAAGGACATAAATAGATGCAAAAAAATCATATGGCTGGCTGGTGGAGTGTGCATGTACTTGTCATTAGGGAGCCCCAATCCCTGATTTAGTGAAGTACTTCAGTGGATGTTTAATTTTCAGCATGTTAGTGATGAACTGGGTCATAGAGCACTAATGAAAATGACGGGTGTTGATCTAAAAATTACAAAAAAAATAAACAAGAAAGAAAGATATGTATTTCTTTTTAATATTTCTTGGGAATGTTATTGTTTGAAAACAAAAAGCCCTTAAAGATGTTTTACACAAACTTTCAAATTCAGATTTCCTACTGAACTCAACTCCTCTTCCCAAAGGAGACCAGAAAAAAAAATCCAGCAAATTAGAGAATTTTCTTGGAAAATACATGGATTTGCCATTTCTTTAAACACAAATGTACGGCTGTGGATCTCCTGACTGGGGTCAGTGTCATACCAGCACAGGGTAGAAACAACCACACCAAACATATGAAAAAGCTCAACACAGGCCTTTCACATCTACCCCTGACACATGGTGAATTTGCCTCAATTTGGCTTTTATTATTCAGTTCAAACCATGGTCCCTGAGGTGGACCAAATTTCAAATAAGTGCTGGCTCTGCTTCAAGGGAGCACGAGCCACTTTATAGCTTCAGGTGCAAAGACTCAGTAATTTTCTTTTTTCACATAAATTTGACAAAGTCAGAATGTGACAATTTCAGTCACACTGCAGGAGTCTTCCCAAATCCCTGCCTGCTCCAAGGCCACCTGTCAGGGAATCTTGCCCTTTAGGCTGCTGTGATTTACATTCAATTATTTTATTGGACATCAGCAAAGAACACAGTGAAATAATGAAGACTAGATCATCGAGGCAAAACTTTTCCTTTAGTAATCATGTTCAGCTGTCTTTTCCACAACAGCAGTACAGGGTGAGGCAGCAATTTTGCTTTATCAGCCTAAATCTTAATTAAAAAATTTATAATAAATGCTTCTTGTTTGGGAACAGAGAGGGCAGAAGAAAGCCAGAAGTTGTTTTTCTTTATCTGATAGCCATCAGGAGTGAAAAATCCCAGTTGATACTCTGGATTTCATCACTTGTGTGTAAAACCAACCTCACACCACTGAGTCTGGCACGTTGGGTGCTGCCAGAGAAAATCCCTGCAGGAAATAAGTGTTCATCTGGGGAGGGCTCAGTCTCTTTGGTGACCCTCTCATGGGACAGGAGATACTGTTATGGGTAAGGCAAGCAGATCTGCAGGCACTGTGAGACCTTAGAAATCAGGCTGCTCTGGTTTTTGGGAAGATGCTGAATGCTTTTTTTCTCCCAAACTTAGACTGGGCCATGTTCAGGGCTGAGCAGGCCACCTCAGTGCTCTGCAAGTCCATCAGCCCCGAGGCAGGGCGTGGGAGCAGCCAAAGGTATTTGTCAGCCTGGGGAGTCTGGTGTAAGTGCAAATGGATTTTGGCTTCCCCCTGCCAGGAATGACCTCCCAGCTGTCTGGGATCCGTCCTGCTGGCAGAGCCTGCCACAGGTGGCACCATCTGTGCCACCAAGTCCAAGCCAAACAGCTCATTCCCAGCTGCAGGGAAGGGCTGGGAACGTGATAGTGACTCCCAGGCAGGGCAGAGGGTGGCTCACACACTGGCTCCCTTGTGGAGGAGGAATGGTCAATAATTAGCACCTGTAGGCAACTCCCAGCCCTGGCAATAAACACAAATATGTCTTCTGGCATGGCCTTCTAGGAAAACATCAGCTAAAAAAGGCCCCTGTGCCAGAGACATTCCACAGTGTGTGTGCCACCACCACACGCCAGCTGCTCACCGAGGGGACGTGAGCTGCAGATCCAGCAACCTGTTGGACAGAGAATCTTTTCCCCTCTGCTGTTTTCACATCTCTGATAGCATGTATGGAGGTCAGAGAAACGCTCAGCTTCATATTTTTGTTTATGACTGAAGGAAAGCTGTGACTCCAACTGGATTTGTGTTATTATTTTGTGCACTGTAGGTTTAGTTTGTGCGGTTGCTCCAATAAAGGGGCTGACTGGAGGTCCACAAGTGTCATGCACAGCTTTTCACCCCTCTCTCACCCCTCCTGCCACCTGAAAGCACCCACATTGCTGCAATGCAGCAGTTCTATCATGAGGAGCAGCAGATGTGCAACAGGAAAAAAAAAAAAGTATCAGTACTCAATACCAGTCTGAGACATTGAAAGAAACCTCTCACAAGTGGTACCTGATGCCCAGAAAGAGTTTGTGGGATTTAGGAAAGACCTTGGCCATGAGAACTGTCATCACAGTGGATAGTGCAGGCATGAAGGACAAGTCATGCCTTTGGTGGTGGCAGTGTGGGGAAAACCCATCCAAGGGGACACTTAACAGGGTGTGGCCACCAGCAGGCCCCAAGAGGACACTTCAGGCACAGGGACAAGATGCCCATGACCTTCTGCCACCATCACTCCATAAAATGAAGTTCTGGAGACGGGAAGATGCCCATCCCCTCTCTCCCCACCGAGGGGCTCTGTCAGAGGGGCTGGTGCTGCCACCAGCACAGCTGCAGGCACACGAGGCCCAAAGACAATAAACAAAAGGCCTTCGCTCCCAGAGCCGGGGCTGGGCACGGGGTTATGTGATTTTTGGAAGCCTTGCAAGAAGCTGTGTGTGACAGATGGAATTAAAAATCCCTTCACGTCGCACGGCCGCCCTGGCAGCTCTTGCTAAGCTCTTTGCTAGGTGGATACCTGCTGTGCAGGAGATCTAATCAGCACCGAGCATCTCCAAAGGAAACACCACTGAACACTGCCATTGTTTAAATTTTTCTGCTCTGGGCTCACAAAATCCTGGTGCTTGCTGTCTTGAGTGTGAAAAGGGAATGTAAAGCAGGCTGGACTCAGCTGTGGCTTAGCAGGCAGCATGAGCTGCTCATCAGTGATGGGCTTGCATATAAACCACTTGGCAGAGCTTCCAGGAGAAGTCAATTCCTGGAAGGAAAAGCAGCTAATAGGTATGAAACACACTCTGCTTGTACCAATCAGCACTAAGGCCAAGTGTCTGCCTGTCAGATAAGCCAGAAAGTGCTGACTATTGAGAAGCCTTTTGCTCCTGAGCAGTCACACCTGAACCCTTGCTCTGCTCAAATTCATCTCCTTGGTGAAATCACACTCTGGGGCTCAGCAGCTGAGATGTCACATGGCACAGTGTCCATTAGCCACAGTTTAGCTGAAAATTCCTGCTTGCTTCCCTGCTGTGCCAATTTGGACCCCATTTCTACCTGCAACTGGCCTGGGAAAGTGACTGACTCCTGCTCTGTGTTTTCCCAAATAAAAAGAGCATTTGTATTCTTTCACCGGGTGTGACTTTTGGTTTAGATTCAGGGGAAAAAGCAAACTTTTCCTAACAGGGGCAAAGAGCGTGTCACCTCCATAACATGCTACATAAACAGAATTTTCCTCCTGGCAAGAAAGACCCACCTGAAATACAGAGGAGCAGCTCTGAGAAAACACATTTAAGAGGTGATGGAGCTACTGGGGGCTGCCCAGTAGGCAATGCCTGAACTCCAGTGGCTCCTTCACTTGCTCTAACAACCAGAAAAGTCCATGTGGACAGGCACAGGTTGACACAAGCTGTGATCATGCATCTGCTCTAATTCCTGGATGTTCAGATGATGTTCCCCAGCACTACTTCTTTGATATAATACAGGCAAAACAAGAGAGTAGTAACAGATTAATTCTTCCCACTGTGATTTTTTTTCCTCTCATTGTCCTTATCACGCAGGATGGAGTTAGTTCAATTTATGTTCAACAGCTTTATCAAGCATCGAGCTGGTGGTTAAAATATCCTGCAGAATAAATATGTTGCAAAATAAACAATAGGAAAGCTCATGTTGTCCTGCACCAGAGAAAACAACAGGAGTGACTGTTTCAGCATGTTGAGTTTATTTAAACGATTTGTTAATTTGGAATCAGATAAATTTAGCTGAGTATGAAACTGGCCTGAGGATCGGAGATGGCAAAATTCATAACTAAAGAATGGTGATCTTAATGATTTAAAAAAAACCCTCTCTATCACTTGTTGTGATTGATGTTGTGCCATTACTACGTTCCAGATAATAACCACATCAAAAGGAATCCTCTGTTCATGTACAGATAGACAAGACCCATGAAGGCTCTGAGGAAATATCTCCAGGTCATGGTCAGTTTTCTCCCACACTTCCAGCACAAGCATCTTCCCCAAGATGCCAAGGAAGGATTGCTTTCCCAGGAAAGGGGTGACTGCCATGACTCTGCAGCTGTTTTATGCCACAGTGTCCATGGTTTATCCAAAATTATGCAAAGGCACAAAAAAAGGCAACCAGCCCTGCTGTTTGCAGGGAACTCAATGCTAATTCATGACTCCACCTGGGCTAAAGACTTAAATTTCATTATGCGCTTTATAAACTTCAGAGTTTTAGAAATAACATATAATATTACTGCCTCAGAATGAATTTCCATCTAAAGGAAAAGTTCTGAAAGGGATATATTAAATCCAAGGAAATTCGGCTTCAAAAGCTCCACACACTTCTGAACATAATATCCCAGAGTCATGCTCCAAAGTTAAAATTTGATAAAAACTGGAAATTACTTGGCATCTCAGCATAATTGGAGATACTGAGTAATAAAATGGATAAGATCTGTGCCAAGAATAAGATGAATTTTCCCCATTTGTTTAAATATTTAAACTTTACAGAATGAGAAAGGGCTGCTCAATAATTTAAATGTGGCAGGTTGTTAGTGGCATTAGTTTATATGTCTTTATCTCTCCATATTTTTTCTGAGTTTAGTGTAGTTGACTGAGATCTCCTGCTAAAACTAACGTTTAGGTGTACAGCCAGAAACATTCATCTAGAAGACAATTTTAACTATTTTCATGAGTCTGTCAACCATCAGGAGTCTTCTCCATGATGAAGTTCAGAAGAGATGTGTTATTTTTAAGACATTATTGTACTTCTGTATCTACAACTCAACATGCAACTGCTTCTTTCACCAGCACAGCCAACTCCTTTATGTCATTTCACTCCTCAGTACATCATTTATCTAAGAATTGTATTTTGGCTTTTTTTTTTTTTTTTCTGAGCTGCTTTGTCAGGTTTTTCATGCCCAGTCCTCTCTAGGGTGATAAATAGCCAACACACCAGGCAGGAGTTATTGAAAACAGAAGAAAATAAATACAAACAGGGAGAAAAATATGTTTGCTTGAGGTAGTTTTTGAGGGGGGTTTTGCAACTGGAAGTATGAACACAATTTTGATTTTTAATGAAGCATGCGAACAGCTTTATCTGAAACAAAAAATTCTGCCTGAAACAAAATGGAGTTTCTTTGGAAATGCCTGCTGAAAATTAAATGCTAAGGAGATGTCATTAGATGTGTTGGACAAGATCTTTTCCTAAGGCCACTTCAGTTAATAAAGGCAATCTTGGATTTTAATTGCCACCCTGGGGAAAGGAAAAAAACTATTTGACTCATCAGCATGTAACAAGAGTAATTAGT
This sequence comes from Urocynchramus pylzowi, assembly GCA_013397555.1. NCBI lineage: Eukaryota > Metazoa > Chordata > Aves > Passeriformes > Fringillidae > Urocynchramus > Urocynchramus pylzowi. Next base: position 1,730,980 of record VZRH01008443.1, on the reverse strand, counting down.
GAGTTAGAAAGAGGTGTGGCAGGGGAACAAAACTGTGGGCTTAAAGAAGGATTTGTACATCAGGAATATAGAATAGCAGGAAATCTGGAGATTTACCAGTGATGCTGAAACAGAGAATGCAAAAAAATGGTTGTGTTCTTAGTCTGCCAGTTAATCCAGAGGTGTTTTATGTGTACTCACAGCAGGGCAACCCTCTAATCCAATTTTCAGAAGCAGGTGGGATTGGCTTGAAGGGAACAACATGATTCTCTGGTCAGAGGAGCAGTCTGGGGATGTGAGCAGTGTTGGCAGAACCCAGGAATCTCTCCCTCCTTGCATCTTGGACATGGTTAAGTTATTTAGTTCCTTGGTAGCTCAATCTGGTTTTCTCTGTAAAGAAAGTGAATTGTATTTAGGTGCCACCTCTGCAGCACCTCACTGGTTTATAAAACACCTCTGAAGGATAGAGGTGAAGAATGGCACTACAAAAGAGTCTAAAATCCTAGAAGACAAAAAGAAGACAGTGCTCAGAGCCTTAATTAAACTGCCAGCAGACTCAGATGACATCGCCCATCACTCAGATTTCAGTCTTTGATTTTTGACAGCACTACTCAATCAACTCATCCAATGCAATCTGTTTTCTCTCCTTAAGAAAATCCCCAAAACCAGTTTCACACAAATACCAAGTTGCTGCGGGGCAGCATCTCCCATTTTAACTCTTTCTCCTCTTCTTTGCTATTTGCAGTGACACTGAAGAGCCATTGGCATAAAAATCCACCTCAAATTTACTCCAGAAATGGAAACAGATGCACTTTATTAGGATTTTGTAGTCCTCTACAGAGATGAGAAAATATTTACAGATAGCTCAGCTGATCTTTTAAAGTGGCATGATTTGATTGCCATCGAATAATTATTATGAAAACATTTGGAAGGTTTTTGTTACCTACCTTCCCTTCTCTTTAGGAGATGTCTTTCTGGAAAAGATTTGAAAAAAAAAAAAAAAGGGGGGGTGTAATGTAATACATGGCTATAACATAGATTGTTAATTTTTAGTGTAGCTGAATCACAGCATGCTTTGATTGAGAGGAGCCAACAAAAACATGCAAAATATGTGCCTCTTTGAACAGGATACACCACATCCTGCATTTGGTAGCCAAAGGTTCCAGTTTGCATCACAAATGCAGTCCAAGATCTCTCTCTCCTCGAGGTATGTACCTCGAAAAGTGCCAAATCTGCAAGACACACCGCCTTCTTTTTAATTTCTTTCTTTCATTCTTCCCTATTTAAAAAAAAAAAAGAAGAAGAAGAGTTTAATCATTTGCTTGTTTGGGTTTTAGTAGAGGCTCAGCAGGTGATTGAAAGAAAGGAGTTGTCAGGAGGGACTTTGATTAATCAGAGACTTGATCGTTTGATTAATCGTCCCAGAAAGAGCTGACTGAGCAGAAGTGCCCCAGCCAACGTGTAAACACATCCAGAGAACATTTTCAAAATACGTAAAGACAAATTGCAGTTCAAAGCTACTCTTACTGGCCTGTTGATTTGACTGCTAGAAACAAAAGCCCTTCTGCCTGGCTGATAGAAACCAGACCTTCCATGGGAGGAAACAATCGACTTCAGGTCCTTTCAAATTCTGAGTCAAAAGAGCTTGACGTTTTCCTTTTTAATTGATTTTTTTTTCGTCCTCTCATTCTTGTTTACAGTAATAAATTACAGCCCTTAGTCTTTTTATAAGGAAAGTTAAGTTTCCTCTCATTTTCAAGCAATTTATAACACATGTTTACAGCCTTCAGTTTCGCAGAAGATCCCAGCAAAGCACAAATTATCACAGTGAGGTAGCAAACAAACCATCCTGCCATGCATCACCCAACCACCACCACGTTTTACCTGCCTCTTAATGGCACCCAGTGGGAAACCTTGAGTTGGAAAAACACTCCAAAAGCCAGCCTGCTTGCCTAGCAATCTCAACGTGTAGAGGGGAGAAAAAAAAATGAGATTTGCGAATTCAGCTGGCTCCCAAGTGACTGGAGGTCAAAAAATCCCTTTTTTTTGTCATGGAAACACACGGAGAGTCGGCTGTGTGAGCTGCATGGTGCTCACAAGCCCTTGACAACGTTTCTCCTCAAGTTCAGGCCAGCCCATGGACCTGCTGAAGGCCAGTCCTGTTCAGAACAGCCAGTAAAAAGAAGAATTAGTATTTTGGGGAGGGCAGGAAACAATTTCCTTCCTGGAGCAAAAAAAAAAACTTTCCTATGGATTGTGCAAATCAGAGAATACAGGCAGAAAATGGAATGTTTCCAATGTTGATGCCAGCAGAAATGTGTTTAGTCTCCTAGCCACACTACCTGGGGACATCCCTGGATTTTGGGTGCTGGGCAGGCTCTGGTGGGAAGCCTGGCAGCCACCAGCCCAATTGCCTCATAATCCATTTTCTGCAAAGGTCTTAATTACTCCTTCAATCACAGACAGCAGCCCAGGGTGAGCCAGTTGTTTTTTCTGTCAGAAGCAGCACAAGAAATAATCTGAAATTTGGTTCAAGTCAAACCAAAATAGAGATTTTGCTTTTTGCCCAGCAATGAAGTCAACTGAAAGCATTTGACTGAGTCAACTGAAGGCATTTGAGTGCCTCAAAAAGGTGTAGATTTGCATCGAATGACATATGTTTTTCAGCCCAAAAGGAAACCTATAAAGAAAAGACAGTTATTTAGCACCTGTTTTAAAATAAATGTGAATTTCGAGACTAAACAAATCAATGAAAGTTAAAATAATTCCTATGCAAAGTTCTGAATAAATACTTTGACACTTCCCAAGTGTTTCATTTTTCAAAATCATGAAATATTGTATCTTTCCTTTTACATTCTTTCCAATGGCCACCATCCATCGTTTTGAGGTCCAAGACTTGATTTTGAAGTAGAATTTGTCTTTCTCAAGCTGTAATTTTTAATACATTTACTGTTCCAGCTGCAAGTGTCACAGCTACTTGATCTCATTTCAGCATAGCAAGTGGGGTATGAGTTGGGTGAATTGTCTTGACAGTGCAACAGCACAGAGGAGAAAATTTGGTGAAAGCATTAAGGAAAATCTGTGCAACCAATTTGAAAAGAGTCCACACACTGATAGTACAACTGCTTATTAATATTTTCTGAAATATGAACAGACAAAAAAAACATATTCCCAAATGTTTTGCTAAAACATGGGATACGTAGTGGATGCTTTTGTAACAATTTATTTGGAATATATATTTTTGCTTTAGTCTGCTTTATTTTGCTATGTCTTATCTTCACCATGTTTTATTTATCATTAATTAACCCAGCTTTTTCAAAGACCTTGAATCTCAACCCTGAATTCTAGCAAAGCAACCACGGAGAGCTAAAATTACCATCCTCTCCTCCCCTCAGTTACAGAGCCAAGAGATGAAGATCTGCATTACCTCTTACAACTTCCTTAGTGGCAACAGCAATCCAAAGGATACTCCTCCCTTTTTGTATATATCAATCCCAAATCCTTTGTCTTCCTTCTCATTCCCTATCCAACCGTATTTTAATTAATGAAATCAAAAGACCATCTAGTAAAATAAACCAGATTTAACGAGGGAAGAAAGTCAAAACAAACAGGCACTGTTTACTTCCTCTGCACTGATTTGCCAAGAAATGAGCTCCACATCTCAGATGATCGATTCCTGTCAGCAATATTAACCTCTCTCAGCAGCATGAAAAGGAGCATCTGGATCAGAGGGATGAGAAGGGACAGGCAGTGAGCAGGGAAATGAAAGCAAAGAGATTTTCCTGCACGCCTCAGGGGAGGACTTCACCCCCACAGGTAATGTTTGTGTCCTGCCCATCAATCCTGCAGCTGGAAATGTGACATCCAAAGCCTCACATCTGGCCGTGGCTCCAGCTCCCTGTGGAGCAGGGATGGGCATGGCCATGTGTCTGTTGTGTCCTCCAGAATCACTGCTCCCTGCCACATCTGGAGCTCCTGGCTGCTCACACAGAAAGATGTGGGACCATGTGAGCAGAAGCACTGTATTTCAGCTGTCATCTCCTGCTGACCACCTTCTCAGTGTGAAAGGGCTTGGATTTGGTGGCCATCACAGGCTAGAAGAGCCAGCCTTCCATGGGACTGGGTTTGGAAGGAAAGGAGGTGTCACACTGTCCTCAGAGCAGGTGAAATCTTGCAGAAACATCTGTCTGATCTGAGAATCACCTTCACTATTTACAGCACTGCACACAGACACCTCCAGCCTTCTGGAATACTTTGTGTGAAAGGTTTTGTTACTGAAAAAGCATGTTTCCCAAACCTAAAAGATTCAGTCCAAAAGCATAATTTCCAATCATTAGATCTTTTCTTTCACAGAGAAGGATTTTAAACCAAAAACAAACTAGGGTTTATATAAGCTTTGGGTTTTGGAAAATTGAGGTATTACAAGCTTTTTCCTCATTTCCTTAATTGATGGCTGATCCCTCTTTCATCCCCACCTCACCTTTCTTTCACCACTGAATACACTGACAGGCTGTTTGCCTGTGGGGTTTTCTTTTTCCTTTTCCTTTGACATCTTCACAGTATCCCTCTGACTTCTGCAATACTCAGGGCAGCTGTGAGAACCCCTCCAGGACACACCTTCAACCATGGTACCGCCCTGGGAAACAGAAGCAACACAAAGATCTGCGATTTTTCTTCCTAAACCCCTATTTTCCTCCTTTTCAACTGGCTCTGCAACTGTTACACACAGATCTTGCCACACTGCTGGATTTCAGCAGCGCCCTTTGTTACCCCCCCTGTTTGCCCACAAACAAAGAGGGAACTGGATGGTTCCTGCAAGCTGGAGTGGGATCTTGGCTCCCCACTCACTGCTTCAGATCTGAAGCCACTAACAATGGACAATGGTGACACACTGGCTCCCCGTGGCTTCTGTGCTCCATGTGGTGTGAGAATGGGGCCAAGGGCATGGACGTGGCACTGGTACAGGGCATTTTGGTTTCCTGCCTTTTTTGTCTGGCGCAGAGCAGAAGCCAGAGCATCCACAGGGGTATTCCCTCAGTGTACTTGGTGGCATCTGCCCCTCAGGGGCTGTTTTGTCGCTGAGAATAGAAGGAGCTGCAAGCAGAGGCCAGGGAAGGGAGCCATGTGCAGATGTCCCATTAACTCCATCCCACACGGCCAGCTCCCTTCTGCTGACAAACAGCAGCTCAGAGCCACTCCCTGCAGCATCTCAGCCTCTGCAACTCGTGTTTTGGGAGCCACAACCGAGCAGAGAATGGTCTTGGCCCCTGGGCATGGGCTCAGTGACCTCAGTGTTGTTTCTGGGAGTAAATATCCTGTCAGCCAAAGCTCCGGCAGCTCCTCAGTGTCCCAGTGTGGCAGCAGGCTTAGAGGTGGCCTTGTCACTCGGGGCTAAAACCCATTGTCAGTCTGAAGCTCTGCAGCCCTGGGGATAAACACAGGACTGCCTGGAGCCAAGCCTTAAATCCACGCTCACATGCAGAATAAATAAAGAGCTAAACGTGGTGCATAAATAAATAAAACCAAGGTGAAGTGGCACGGAACCCACGGCAGCCCCTCGTGTCCTCCCTCTGGAGGGACCTCCCTGCAGGAGCCCAGCCTGTCCCAGCCTCTGCCAGGCCACTGCCATCAAAGCCCAAATGCCAACCTGCTCTTTAATCCTCTTTTTCTCAGATCTGGTCCCTAAACTCTCATTTTACACGGCTGACAGGGGTCAGCACAAACAGGGCAGAGCCAGGTCTGATGTGTTTGAGCAGAAGCAAAGCCAACCAGGACAGTCCTCACACTTAACTAGTCCAATGACTTGCTAAAATCATGAGGAAAAATGCTGACTCCCTCACCCTAACACCTTGATTTTTATTCCAGACTATATTATATATTTATTCCAGACTATATTCTATACTAAGACACATAGCAATTTCCCTGGGTTTCTTATTCTTTTTCACAGAGACGTTTATTTCTTCACTCTTCTTTTTTCATTTTCTTTTCCATTTTTCTTTTCCCTCCCTTGACACCAGCCAGGATGTTAGCTACAAATTATTTTTTTTAAAATGTATATAACGTGTGTGTGTGTGTATATATATATATATATAAAATACATATAACATGTGTGTGTATATGTGTATATATATATATATCTATCTATATCTCAATATATATATTTTTTTTCAGTGATGCCTTTCAAACCATACTGTCCTCCCAATCCAAAAATCTTAAGCAAGCAAGGAACTGGACTTTCTAGTCTTAAACAGGTACACAGAATGGGAATTCCAAGGAAGCTGGATATGAAGTTTTTCTCCAGCCTTGTGCAAATATGTCCTTTACACTCTGTTCATGGCACAGCTGTTCCCCAAAGGCAGAAGGGCTGAGAGCAAACCTCCAAAGAGCTGCAAATGCCCCGTGGCCAGGAGATCCAGTGGTGCCTTTGGATGGGTAGTGGAGGGTCTCTGGAGTGGTGGGAAATCCATGCTGCTTCCAGCCCAGTTCCTCCAAACCCCCAGACTGCTCCAGTATCCCCAAATCCTCACCACACAGGCGCCACTGGGGGACCTCTTCAGTTTGCATGAAGACATTTGTGGACTTCAGCTGAGGAATTCTGGTTTTCAACCTTTCAGAGGATGATTTCTGCAGCACTGAGCTATCAGATCTGTCTCCATTCCCCTAATTGCCTGTGAATTTCACAGTGAGCAACACGAAAGCCATTAGTGGTCAGAGAGTCACAGCAGATTCAGAACACATTTCCTAGTGAAAGAATTATTAGCTAAGATCCCTTTGGGGTGACATCCAAGCTCCACTAACTGCTTCCCAAGCACTCAGGAAGGGATTAGGTCTGTTTGGAGGCACTCAGATTTCAGGGGTGAAATACCTCACAGCTGGGGGGGGAGGGTTTAGGCCTTCTACCAGTATCTTAAGCACTGACTTTAATAAAACCTGGTAACAATGGAATAAGATGAACTTCCTATTAATTGCAAAGCAGCACACACAGACCCAAAGGCTCTCAGATCCCATGTCTCCATGGGAATAAGGAGCCTTCCCGAGGGTACCCATGGATGCTGAGTGATTCCCAGAGTGCCAGGCTATGATGTGCACTGCACACAACAGATGGAGGGGACTGGAAAGGCCAAACTTCCCCACTGTAGCACGGTCCATTTTGTGATTTTATAACTCCAGCTGGACCTCTTTTGGCAGAGGAGAGGATTTTTATGAGGGAAAATGCTATAAATCTGCTGTCACTGAAAGCCATCAGACACCATGTGGCATGCTCATGATATCACCAGTGTACACCAGTTTTAAAACTGGGGTCTTAGCCATAAAGCTGCCAACCAGGAAAATCACATATGAGAGCAAAGCTGAACTTTTAACAGTGAAACATCCCTTTGAAAAACCTTCCTCTTCCTGCTTCTTCTCAACCCCAAAGCTTTGGAGAGATAGAGAAGGGGAAAATGAAGGGGGTATGCTTCAAAGTGCTGTGATAAACATCCCAGGATTAAAACAAAGCCAAACTTTGTGTCCCGTTTCTGAGCAGAAACAGCTGTCACTCAGCAAAAGCATTTGCTTAATGATGAGGAAGCCAAAATAAAAACCCAAAACAAAATGGAAAAAAAAAAAAAAAAACCAAAAAAAAAACCCAAAAAAAAAGGGAAAAAAAAAAAAACAACCCAAAAAAAAAAAAAAACAAAAAAAAAACCAAAAAAAAAACCCAATAAAAAAAAACCAAACAAAACAAACCAAAAAACCAAAACAAAACAAAACAATTCCATAAAAAAAACCCAGTCCTTTAAAGAAAAGGAGTGTATCTGTTTCATAGTGCTCATCTTGCCCTGCCCTAAGTTAAAAATCAGGAGGAATTAGTGCAATGTGCCGGGTAGGAGTCAGAGATGGAAATCCAGCAGGGTAAATGTGAGCCACACAGCCATAAATTGCTTGCCTTAACTCTTTGTGACAATTGGTAGCAGACAAAAGTTTTATATCTCCAGCAAACGTTTCTGCAGGACACAGCTTGGCGTTCTGCTCCAGTTACCCTGGCCTTTCTCACCACCTCCTTGCAGAGCTTTTCCTTTTTTTTTTAAGGAAAAAATAGTGTTTTAAGGAAATGCTGGAGGCTGGGAGGAGAGGGGAGCAGCCAGAGCCAGGCCACTGAAACCCTCTGACATGGACTATAACAAACGAAGGCAAAACACAAGGAGCCTCAGGGGAGTCAGAGCTCCACGAGGCAGAGATTTTGTGCATTGATACCTGCAGACAAAATCCTGATTGTAGACACCAGTTCAGTGCCAGAACACTTTTCCGCTAGGAGACCTCAAATTTATGCTTCTAGTAGGGTTGAGAAGTTCACAGAAAGGTCATATTCATCTGTTTCTTTGCACTGTAATGCAATACCTCTCCCAGTGATTTTAATTAGGACCCTCACAATTAATTTGTTTCCCCATCACATGTGTATTTCACTTCTTGTCACAAGGAGAAGAAAGGCTGCTGCAGTTGCTGCCTTCCCTACCCAAGGAAAAACAAAAGCTCATTACTTCTGCCCACAATAAGGGGCAATTCACCCTACTGCTTCTACGCCCTGGGCTTTTTCATGCAGGTAGAAAATAACTGCTCCTTTCAGTTGGCTGCACAATGCCCCAGAATCTTTGATTTTGGAGGTTTTGCCTTCTTACCCCACAGACTGCTATAGGAGTCCAAAGCAGCTGGCTCTGTGTGTGTGTGTGTGCAGAGCAAACTTTGCACGTGCCAAGGGGGTGGGTAGGTGGGGGAGAACAGGAGGGAGAGGGGAGAGCAATTTTGCAATATTTATATCATTTATATGTTGTCACAGCTGAAAGGGATGAGCAGGAATACTCACATTTCCCACTGAAGAGGCTGCACAGCTCAGTTTTACTCAATGCTTTTGAGTAAAACCTGGGGTATTTACAGTTTGGAAAATAAAGATACTGTGATTGGGAAAATCTCTCTTAGAAGTGAAACACACAGAGGGAATATATTTCCTGTTTGTTGGATGCAGGATAAGAACATTCAGCTCCTTAAAAGGTTTCTCTCTCCTACTACACAAACACTGTGTCTTTTAATTTGTTCACTTTTCTCAGCACACGGGTTTGTACAATGCAAATGGTTGAGAATATTGCAGAATTTGGCTTTAGAATAGCAGCAAAGATTGAAAACAATATTTTGATCCAGTCATAAACTTCATTTTTTGGCCTGGCCCTGATGCAAAGCCACTTGCCAATGGTTTTCAAGGAGCTTTTAGGTAAACCCCATGCTCAACATAAAAAGAGAGGCCTTTTGCTCTAGACACTTTGGACAGGCCCCCACTTTGGGATTCAGGTACATGCCATTAAATTTGGCTGGCAACATCCAGAGGCCTCCAGCTGATATTTAGGAGCTGCCACGTAGGGGTGGTGGTCTGCCCCAGCCCTCCATGAGTTCCCAGGGCAAGAAGGAACTTTGAATCATTTCAAATTGGGCTGATACAACCCTGCCACATTACAGTTTTTCATCACTCTGTCCTGGCCTGTAAAAGCCTTGCTCAAGTTTCTTTCCTTCTCCCAGATGAGCAATGTTGAGCTACACAGAATGCTTGGGATGGGGAATGAGAAATCATCAAAATTATGTGAAGCATGATGCAAATCTCTGAAACGTGGGGGTAAAACAAATAAGCCCTTCTTTTGCATAGGCACCAGATTCACTCATCTGTTGAGGACTCATAAAAGGCATTTATGAATCCATTTTAATGGATTTTATGATTTAAGGCATCTACGATGGGGATAAGCCTGTGTGAAATCATACAGAAACTCCTCAGAGTTTTCAGGGCTGTCCTCACTGGATCAGGAGGATGTATGAATTTAAACACTGCCTAATAATGCTAAAGCACCTAACCATGCTAAACATGGAACATGCTTAACCCTTTCTGTGAAGAGATGTTTCTACACTGGGCAATGAAGCAAGGAATGGCCATGTTTGAGGGCTGTCCCCACAAGAAGGCCAGCCAGTTTTGTGTGGGACAATCCCCAAGGCTCTCAGGGGAAGAACAGACCACCTAAGAAAACCAAGTCATGGTGAATGAGGTTTTTAACATCATATATTTCCATTTTTCAGGGATCTGAGGAAGGGAAAGCAATTGAACCTTAAGCAGCTTCCTAATCAACCTGCACAGCTGGCTGGCCATCCCATCAGCATTCAGAACTGTGGGATCATTTAGGTTAGAAAAGAGCTCTGAGGTCACTGAGTCCAGCCATAGTTCAACCACAGTTTTAAACTGGGTGGTGGAGGGGAGCAGACTGCAGTCCCTGCCCAGCACAGCTCCTGCAGGACAGCTGACCCCAGCCTGAAACTGGAATTAGCAGCAGAGGCAGTGAGTGCAGAGTTGGCCTCCAGGATGAAAGCTGACTCCTGTTCCTTTGGACCAGCTCTGCCCATGGCTGCACCTGTGTGCTTTGCTGAGAGTGTCTTCCAAGCCTTTCTCCAGCTTTGGCTCTTTTCCTTTGTCCTGCTCCAGAGGCTCTTAAAAGGCATTGGCCCAGAGAGCTATCCAGTGCCAGAAATACAACAAATTAGCAGACAAAAACTGAGGTGTCAAAGCAAAGAAGAAAAGAAAGAACCAAGGGGAACAAAAAAGAGCATTGTGACCAAAGCCAAGGCAGCCCTACCTCAAAGCAGTGGATAAAGAAAGAGAGCACGTGTGTTGATGTTTTTTACTCCTACTGATAAACATCAAAGGCCAAACACAAGCACCAGCTGCTGCAGAGGCTGGTTTGCTGCACAGTCCCCCATGCAGCTTCAGGATTCATTCAGCCTTCCTTTATCAGAGGCAGCAAGGATTAAGGATTATCCAAACAAATTAAAAATGCAAGTGATTCTTACTCATTCTGGACCATCCCAGTGGCAATCACCTCTCTGCAACTCGCAGTTCTGGTGGTTCCAGGAAAGTTTATTTCCTTTGGTGGAAGATTGCAAACTACTCAGCTCTGAGGTGCTCCTGGGTGCTACCTCTGGAAGCAGTGGAATTGTAGGTGGGCAGCTCTGCTCCTGGGCTGCTAAGTTTTGTAGAAATAAGAACACTGTTTCACCAAGACATTTTTTTGTCTGTAGATAAACATATTTTTAAACAGTTCTCTCAGTAAATATTCTTTAAAGAGGTCTGTGTTCAGTGCCTGCCTGTCATGGCAATAAATGTGATTCCAGTGGATGAATTTGCTCAGGTTTGGCATCTCCTGATGGGCTGCCCACGATGGTTGTGCCTCCTTCCCAACAGAAGGCCTGGACTGGGGACAAGGTGGGTGTGAGGGGCTGGTTTGGCCCACAGCAGAAGCCTCAAGGGGTACATGACCACTACAGAAGCAAAATAGGGTGCTCTGACAAAACAGGAGATGGAAAGAATGTGATCATGTAAAGTAAGAGCTTTTGGAGATCTACATTCCCAGAGGTTTGGAGGACCCAATGCCAACCATCAATCAAGACCATTTTCTTGTCCAGGGAAAGCTCTGAACTTGTAACCTCCAGACTCAGCTCATAAGCAAATGTTTGCACAAAAAGCACAATAACAATTGTTTAAAGGAAAGATGTAGCAATCTAGATGGAACTTTGAGCAGCAGATAAAATTTGTTCCTAACTATTTGCGGTTCACAGCACTTCAGATCTATTGTAACCACTTTGTGACCATGAAAAATGACATGTTGTCACTACACTAAGCCCTGCAGACGGATCCTAAAAGCACGATCCATCACTTGGAGTTGAAGAAAAATATCTTGTAAGGTTTGGCACTACAAGATTCATGTCACATCCTGCCTTGGAGAAGATGGTGACAAACACACTCACCAGCCAGTCTATTGCAATATACCAAACAGTCTGACAAAGTATTTTAAGTCTTGATGTTTTTCAAGTGTCCAAGCCTGAAAGAGCCCCAGTTGAATAGTTCTTCTGAACTGTTTCCTCCCAAAGTAGTAGTCAAGCAACAACAGCAATGTGGCACTGTGACAATTTATACCCTGATATTATTATTTACAACAGAATCACTCTGTGTGGCTGAAAGGTGACACTGGACAACAATCAAAGCACTTAGCTGTGTGTGGGGAAGTGTCCAGGCAGGATTTTACTGGTGCAAAGGGAACTAAATGGTCTGGTTTAGTGCCTTCAAAAGAGCACAATTTGAGTACAGGGCAAACATGCAACATTGGAAAGCAAATTAGTCCCAATCCAAATCTAAAATTTTGGTGTTGGCCAAACTCTATCTCAAGCCCATTACTGCTGATGGTGCACATTTCTTTTCTCAGTGTGTTCCAAATCATTTAGCATGGTTTCAGTAGGAGACAGCTTTACAATTTCGTAATATCACTGCTTATCTTGCATTGCCAAACTTCTCTCCTCCCTCAACCTCCATTAAAAGAACTTCCAAAGACTTGTTTCTTCAAGCTCTCTCTTAATAGCTCTTTCCAACCAGTATGAAAATGCCAGGTTTGGAGAGCTGTTTTAAAGACCAGGTTGGGATGAGGTTTGAGGTTCAGCATTTGACTGAAGCAAACACAGCAGCACCTCAGGAATTTACTGCTTGGATGGAGAGTTAGTTCCTTAGCAAACTCTCATTTGAACATGTGCTGCAGAGCAGGAACTTTGGATATATGCCTGAAAAGATAGTGATTTCTGTCTGAAATGATTACCAGCACCAAAGGTCATCCAGTGAACTGGAAAATCTGCAATTCCTTGAAAGACAGCATAAAGGGGGAAAAAATGCTCCTTTTGCCTTAAAACAGATCAAATCAAGTAATAGCAGCCTTACCACAAGGGCAGCTTAGTGCCAGCCATGCCTATTCCCCTCATGGCCCAGCACTACCTGCATCCAGCACAGCTTTTTTGGAAGAGATATGAGCTGATTTCTGGATTTGGCTCTCAAACTCCACTGGCAGCACAGATAGATCACCTTGCACAGCTCTGCAGTGGCCCCTGACCACTCATGACATTTTTTGTGGAATACTTTGTGTTGGAGGAGGGCACCAGTTGGAGCAAGGACACTCGCATTCTGCAAGGGCTCAACATGGAATGGCCAAGCTTCTCAGGCAGCAGCTGAAAAATAATAACAAGCACTAATGTATTGTTCACAAAGGTCTGCTCTAGCCTGTATCCTGCATTCAACTAAAGAAAGGCAAAGTTTAGCAGTAAAACAAGGGCCAAACAATGTCGAAGCTCTCTAGTGAAATGCTTTTCTTTAAGTTGCATTACATGCATGAAAAACTAAATCAGCTCTGAATTCCAGCTCCAACTGGATACAAGGCAGGGGAGTAATTAAAACAGCACAGAACAGTAGACTGTGTCAAGAATAATCTAAATTTACAAGCTCAATAGATAAAGATTGCTTGTTGTTTCCCTAGAAGCCGAGGGTAAAACTATCAGAGCATTCGAGGATACCAACAAAAATCTCTGCATTCTCACTCCTTTTACAGAGGACAGCAGCGGGATTATTCAGAGCTACCAAATGCACAGAGCTCTGCCCGACCTTCTTGGCAGATGGCCCATTCCCCCTGAAAAAAATCACACAAAGGTCTCAGTGTGCAGAGCCCGGGCGGTGACGGTGGGAGCGGGGAAGCGCCGGGGCCGAGCCGGACAGGGACCCCTGAGACCTCTGGGTCCTTGCAGCAAGAAAACTGCTCAGGGGGACAAACCAGAGCTCATGGGAATGAGGAGTCTCTGTCTCCATTTAATATGTTTGTTCTGAGGCTGAGCTGTACAAACTGTCCCTCTGCTGCCTCCTTGGAGGTGCTGAAGTCAGCCCAGATGAATCAAAGTTAGCGACGGGGCAAAGGGAACATTTGCTGCCTTTATTGCTGGTTTTTATTAAACAAATTAAGTCTTATGAAAGACAGCATCATGCTGAGGATTAAAGATATCAAATGAAGCCAGCCGAAGAAACACGGTTTTCCTAAAACCAGATTTTTCACTTTTGAGTTTTAAAAGAATAAGTTTTGTTTTGCTGCTTTAATTACAACTTTCATTTTATTAAGGATTACTTTTCTTCCAGGGGAAAGAAAAAACAGCCCAAAATATAAACCAGAAAGAAAGTGCAGTAGAAGAACACAGAGCAGATTTATCACATAGATTTTTGTTCCCAGATCTTATACATGTATTTTTGTTCCCTATTTGATTCCTGGTTTTATGTATTTGAGGAGAACCTCTTCCATACCCCAAGGTGGATCCAAACAAGTGGGGAGGTACAAACAGGGTGCACAGACATAGAGCACAAATAACCATGGAATATAGATGGTATTCCTCTCCTGATATAAGGTTGAGAAGAAGCTTTTTTGGAAGTGATTCTTTTGCCAATGCACCATCAGCTGGTCTCCATACCAGGTTCACCACTGAAATCTGGTTTTTGCCACACTGGGGATGTCACCCTAGAAGGTCCAAGCTTTCATTTTAGTCCTAAATTCTCTAATGATTCTATGAAGGAAGCATTTGAGAGGAGTGAGACGTGAACTCACAGTCTCAGTGCCTCACTGGAGAAGCTGTGGGTGCCCCATCCCTGGAAGTGTCCAAGGCTGGACAGGGCTTGGAGCAACCAGATCTAGTGCAAGCTGTCCCTACCCAGAATGAGATGATCCTTGATGTCCCTCTCAATCAATGCTTCTTTCAATGAAGCAGAACTTCACAGCTTACCTTTAGATTCAGGTCTTCCATCGATGGCTGGTGGCCAAAAGCATCATTCCCATTTGCATTTCCCATATTTCATCCTGAGCTGCAGGAAGTGGAGTTCCTCCTCCAAGCCCTTTTCTCTGGGGTTCAGCTCCTGGGAGAGGTTGTTGGAGCCTCACCACAGCACCCAATACTCCTCCATCATTCCCTAGGCTCACCAGGGCATCCCCTCAGCAGCTCAGGATGGGCATCACCAGTGGTACAGAAACATCCTGAGCTCCAAGCTGAGCTCCCAGGGCCACAATTTTGGCTGGCTCCAGTTAACCATCACTGCATCTGTGTTGCAGTAGCACCTAGTGGCCAGGGCTATGAAAACACAGAGAAAAAGGAAGCATTCCTGCCAAAAAACCCTAAATAGTGCTGAGCTCAACCAAGAAACAACAGGTGGTCATGGATGACTGCTGCAGCCAGCACAAGGTAACTCAAGTTGACTCTAAAGGCCTAATTCTCATGTGAAAGTGAGAGTAAAAATAATTTACATCCTGTACTTGTTGGCTCAAGAGGCCTCAGTATAAATGAGAATCCAGTCCCATATCCTCAATGGGATCCAGGCTTCAAGAAGGATTTCAGCTCAAGAAGGGCTCTGGGTTCTACTTTGCAGTGTGTGAACAGCTGAATGGGCAATTCATATTATTCTAAGAAATTTCCTGATGGGTTTGGTATGGTTTTTTGTTTTTTCCTTTAATAATTACACCCCACTTATTAGGCTGTAACCAGGGAACCTGTAAAGCCTGTTGAGCTAAGATCAGCACAAATCATCCCACCAGGAACACACAGTGGAAAACTGAGAATGCAGGAGGACGAGGTGTTGCTGAAGCATATGAATCATGCAAGGAGAGCTGCTTCTGGGAATCACACCTGTTGTATCCTTCCTGAAAAAAAAAAAAAAAAAAAAAAAAAAACAAAAAACGAAAAAAAACCCAAAAAAGGAGAAGGGGGTTTTTTT
>VZRH01008443.1:1631752-1715177 GCA_013397555.1 Urocynchramus pylzowi | reverse complement strand
CCAAAAAAGGAGAAGGTGGTTCTTTCTTACTGGCAGTGGGTTTGGTATGGTCAGGAGTGTAGAGTCTAAAAAGTGCAGAGTCTAAAAGCAAACTGAGCTCAAAGAGCAACAAGACAGGAAAATAGCTGATGGCTGAATTTTCCTTTGCCTTTTCACTGTTTAATCAGAACTTAGGGAAATAAATGTCATGCTGAAATTCATGGAAGCAGGTCCTGAAGTTCCTTCCCTGAACTCCAAGAATGTCCTGCTGAACAGGACTGGATTGAAACATCAGGAAATTTTCCAAGGCAGTGCATGGTTCACTTGGCACCAGGAGCTCAATCTGTGCTCTTGGGCCAGCTCAGGGCTGGAAACCACATTTGGGTGCCACACAGCCCAGTTGTCCATAGTGCCACATTCTGCCTTCCTGTCTGGATGTTGTCTGGATTAACCAGCCTGCTCTTGGCTGGGGAATCTACACCACTTTCTCTGTCCCCATGGAAGAAAGGAACAGGAGCCACTGGCAAATCCAAGCTCAGAAACAGCTACCAAGAGGAGAAAGCTGCAGGCAAGGATGAGAAAAGCCATCCATCTATGTCCTGCCTTGCATCAGGAGGAGCTATAGGAGTTATGGGAAATGGGCCATCACTGAGATATTTGGAAAATATACTCCTGAGATTATTGCAAGAATTTATTCTCTTTCCCCCTAGTTACCTACTTCTCATAGAAAAAAAAAAAAAAAAAAAAAAAAAAAAAAAAAAAAAACAACAGAGAGGGAGAAAACTCCACATTTCTAGTAGGAGTTCTTTGGTTTAAGATTTTTTTTTTTATTAGGGATGAAAGAAATGATCAGAGGAAAAATGAGCTCGTTTCTGTCATCTGCTGCCACCATCTGCAAACCCAGCAGCAACATCTTTGAAATAGAGGATTAAATCCACCCACTTCTCTTGTTTCTGCCTTCCCTCCCAGTGTGGTGGGTGGTATGAGACAGTAAGGGGGAAGCTGGCCTGGAAATAAGGACCCAAAAAGAGCCAGTACACACCCAAGCTCCCCTCCCATTGCTGTCATCAGGCTGCCCCACCAAATAAATTCACTTTTCTGTCCTTTCTCCTTCTGTAGGTTGGTTAAATTAACTCTTCCTCTGTGCAAGGATGTTCTGTTACTTTAGAAAGATTGGTGTCCCAGGATCTCTGGGGGAACAGAACACAGGAGCAGAGCAGGAGCAGATCCCATTTTCCCCTCATGATCAATGCTTTCTGACACTTGAGCTGCTCTGCTGCTGAGTACAGAGCTAGAGAAAGACAAGAGCAATCACATAACACAATGAATATCCAGCCTAGGTTGAATCCTCCAGTAAAGGTTTCAAAACAAATAATAGTAATGCAGCGTATTTTTTGTGCCCCAGTGTTTCCAATCAGGCCCGGGACCAGATGTGCCAGTTTTCAACAAGAAAGGCTACTCATGCTATTCTTGGCACAGCTTGAAGCAGAAAGTACCACAAATCCTATTTAATAGAGTGCCTAAATGCCAGAGAGCCATTTGTTCTCTGGGTTTTCCAAGCTCAGCTGGTTCCGATAACCATCTGACCTCCAGGGCCCAACTCAGTCACAACCCCAGCTCCCACCCCTCACCACTGCACCCATCACTAATGTTTTCCTTCTGGAAATGGGTTTCTTCCTATGGCTGAAGATTGCCTTGCAAATGAAGTTTGCAGAACAAAGCCAGGCACGCCACAATTTAAATTGCATCACGTTTTTAGTAGTGAGATACAGATTTGGTAGGGCTGGCACTCCAAATTAGCAAGATGGGCACGGGTGCTACTGACAGCTGTTTAGAAAACTGTTCACATAGCTGGAGATAAGGGGCTTACTGCCCAAAATATCCATGAAAATAAGAACAGATACAAGCATATCAAAGTTGCGTGGAGAATTCATCCTCCCTTGGGTTCCCACTATATGAGACTGGTCTGCTGGAACTCAGATATTGAGCAAAGCAAATCCCTGTCTCACACTGAGCTCTGGATGATTGCAACATCTTACCCTGCAGTTCCATTAACGAGTTCAAATGGAAAATTTGTCATTTGTGTGGCAGACAGCCTCCTGACAGCACCACTTTCAGTTTGAAAAAATCCAAAATACTAAATACCCCTTTTTTTCTCCTCTGTCTTCACCAGTAAATCTTTCCTCCTAGACCTCATCACAAACCAGAATTGCTTGGGAAAGAAAGGAACAGCCAACAGTGGAGCAACAAGTTAGAGACAACACAGGATTTAAATCCATGGAGATGGATGGGTTTCACCTCAGGGTACTGAAGGAGCTGGGGGATGTGTAAGACCAGTGTTTAGTGCCAAAAAAAGGTCACAGTGATCAAGGCAAGCCCTTAATGACAGGAAAAAGCTGACCCATCTATCAGAAAGGTGGGAAAAGGGTCTCAGGGAGTTGTGTTCCCTCCATCCACATGTGCTGGAGTCCATTTCCACACAGGGGAAGTTCTGGAAGATAAACAAGGAATAGCCAACACAGATCTACCTGGAGCAGGTCAATTTGATTGCCTTGTGTGGTGAGATGGCTGGCTGTGGAGCCAAGGTGAGGAGCAGAGCTGGGCTATACTCTGCTTTCAGGGAGGCTTCTGACCCTATTTCTTATGGTTGTGGGTTTGTAATCCCAGGAAGCATGGACTGGACAAATGGATCATTGTGTGGGTGGAGCAGGGGCTGGGCAGCTGGACCCAGAGCGTGGCAATCAATGATGCAGCAGTTCCTTGCCAGCTGGGGGAAAAAGCCAGGGCACAGGGGCAGGGCTTGTAGGGCCCTGTGGAGAGGAGGCAAAAGGGGAAGGCTGCATGTCCAAAAGCTGTGTGAAAGGAGGTTACAGCGGTCATGCAGAAAAACACTCTGGGTAAGGAGAGAAAGTTAATGAAAGGAGCAACACAAACTGCAATGTGAGAAGTGTATAGTGCAAAAGCTTTCTATGTAGCTGGGTAATTCAGCTCTGGAAGGTGTTATCTCGAGGTGATCTTGCAGCTGCTTCCGTGGTTGTTTCCAAACCATCTGATCTAGTTTTGATGGTAGTCCTGATCTAGCTGAGAGATCTCCTGCAACCAGTTTATTTTATAACTGTGTGATTCAGACAAGTACCTCCACTGAGAAGGGAGGTGAGTTAGGCAGCAAGAAAGAAAAGCCTTGTCAGGACAGATCCTGGCTCTAATTGCTGATCTATTGCTCAGTCCCCCATGCAGAAACAGGACAGGCCACAGCTACTCCCAGCACCAGGGGAGGATGGGACATTACCCAGGGGGGAGATGGTCACCTGGCTGGTTAATGTTAATGAAGACACTGAGCTATTAAGTCTGTTCTGCCTCACTACTCCTCCCCTCGACCTCCTCCTCCCCTCAAACCTGGACTTGATCCTTTGCTGGAAAGAAAGAGGAGCTCCACTGCTACTGACACGAGATGAATAACTTACAAAACAGAGAGCCAAGGCCAGACCAGCTTTCATAGTAAATAAAAACAGTTCTTTGTTGTCAAAAGGCGAGCTGGATCCTTGGCAGGGTCTGGTGACAAAGCAAAGCTCCATATGAGGCCGAAAGTGGCTGGAAGCATCTGCTCAGATATGCCTGAGAAACAACCCAGTGCTCTCCTGGAGGAGACCAGACTGCTGTGCTCAGGACAGAGCACCCCAAAGAGGAATAGCCAGCCAAACCAATAGCCTTGCTTTGCTCTGGGTGGAGGGGCCCCTGAGATGCAGAGCTTTGCACCCATGTGATTTCAATCCCACTTCTGGCACTCGTATTTTGTCCTCTGCTGGCAGAGCAGTGGCTCAGGGAGCCTGGCTCTGCTTAAAGCCTCCTTCCCACTCCCCCACCCCATGTTGTTACTAAGCAGGGCTTTTCTGTTTCGTCTCACTTCGCTTTTATTATGGCAAAGCCCTATAAAACTATCAAGTAGAACTGGCCGAAAAACGGTGTTTCCAGTGCCTTGAAAATGTATGGATTAAAAAAAAAAAAAATATATATATATATATATATAAAATTTGGGTTTTATCCAAATTGAATAGAAACCTTTCTCAGGTTTTTTGAAAGGAGAGCAGTTTCCAGGAAGCCAGAAGCTCCCCAGACCCTGCTGCACCTCCCAGTGAAGCTCATGTCAGAGCTTGTCAGCCTCAGCGGGCAGCTGCAGAGCTCCCAGGATCCTGCCCTTGGGGCAAATCCACCAGGTGCATCCGCTCAGGAGCCAGGGTCTTGTGCACTCTGTGCTTCTCCTGTCCTGGAAGAGATCTGCCAGGAGTACAGGTGGGTTTCCTTAAGCTCTCTTCCTCAGGAATGGGGGAAAGTCAACTGTGCTCAGCGCAGTTCCAGAGAAATAAGCCAGGCTTAAGGAATGATGTTTCATGGGAACATTTCTGACCAGCTCAATTCTCTGGGATAAACCATCAAAGAAGGAACTTGTTGGCTGAAGGAGCATTTTCTTTGCAGGGATATCTGATCCATCTGCAACCTGACTTCCCTCTCAGGAGCATCCAGTCCCAGTGATCCTTTCTTGCTGGAGCTGGCTGCCAACAAATACAAGTCCACGTGGAAATGACAAGACCACGACCACCCCACCAGTGCTGATGGTTGCTGGGGTGATGTCAGAGGATGACAATCCCAAACATCTAAACTGCTGCTTTTAGAGGCAGAAGATGCTGGTACCACTTTATGACCTGGCTGGGTGTCTCTTCCCTCACGCACTCAGGCCCGGTGATGAGAACGTCCATAAATTAATATTTGGATTACTTTAAAACAGATTCCTCTGAGTCAGCCCAGATGGATGTGACGAGCTGGTGAAGCATACAGCATGCTACAGCTTGGCACCGTGCCTGCAGCTCCTTCCTATAAAATGGGCAGCTTTTAGAGCCATTTAATCACACTTAAACAAGCTTTTTATCTCATTTGTTCTGCGTCATAACTCTCCCTCCAAACACTATAAACCGCTGTGGCAATGCCATGAAGTCCAGGCCAGCCTCACATTTTAGAGTCATCTGCCTGGCTCTCATAGTTTGTTTAAATCAGTGTTTCATGACAAATATCTGGTTTATGCAGATTTTTTTTTTTTTTAAATGCAGCTCTTTTTCCACACACAGCCCTAAGTTCATTTTCTCATGGTGAAGTCATCCCCCTCTCCAGCCACCACATCCTCAGGCTGCAGGTGCAATTCCAATGCCTCCAGCTGCCTGGAAATGGTGCCTACAGGAACATGTCAGGATTCCCACTGCCCAAGAGACCCCCAAACATGGCACAGATGCCTTTGTGTCACCTGCTGCTCTGCAGGGTAGAGGGTAGGGGTAAGACGTTTTGTTTTCTTTCTTTCCATGTTCAGCCTCCCTGTGCAGCTTGAATTTCTCAGCCCTTACGTGGGGAGATTCCTGCTATTTGTTTGGATGCCATGAGTGATATGCAAAAGCCCCAAAGTTATGGGTGCAGAGTGGGAAACACACTTCACATTGATAAGCAAACCAAGCAAGCAACTCCATGAAGGGTGTCTGCCATGGGGGCTTCAGAAAGGGACAATGACCCAGCTATATAGTTATTTACAGGCTACCTTTCACCATTTATTTACATTAAAAAACCTCCACAGTGGCAAAACTTCCCTTCCACATTTGTCACACTCTGTTTCACCCTGTGACAAACCCCAAGAGCAAACCAGGATTAACTGGAAGCCCACCCTTTCCCCTGAAAGTGCCAATTCCCTCTATCCAACAGAAGTTGCCTGTCACAGAACCTCAAGAGTTAAAGTACCCTGATAAGCTTTAACCTCCTGAGTGAGAGGGAGAAAGACATCTGCTTTTTATATTCACAGCCCAGCATCTCTGTGCTCCAGTTCTGAAAAATCTGCATTCCATATCAACAGAGAAGTCCTCATAATTTATGCAATGATGTACCAACATATTTAAAGGGTTGTATTTTACTCTAATGAGAGAAATAAGATATCACTTCCTTCATATGAAGAAGGAAAAGTTCTTGTAATAAACACCAAATGGGCACCTCTTAATTTCTTTAAGAGCAAGGATATTATGACAGCAAAGACTTTGAGCTTTAGCTACCTACCAAACAAATTTTTAGCAAAACAGACGTGGACACTGCAAGAATACCCTGGGAACTAAAGGATGCAAATTGATTTCAATAAGGCTAACCAGCAGAAAAGCAAGATTGAGAATTTGTTGTGTGTCTCCCTGCATCTTTAGGTAAGTGAGGTTATGCCCAGAGAGGCTGAATTAACCTTATTTGCTTGTGCTGCCTTTTCTGTAGTCATCATCCTTCCCACACTCTCAAACCAAAACTTTTTCTTGGCAGAGGAAGGACCAAAATCTCAAGCAGAAAGGCAGAAAGGGTTTCCATCTACAGAAATATTCAAAATTGCAAAAGATCTGTGTAAGTACAAATGGTAGAAGAGCCTACAGTGAAGGAGAGAGATCAAACAGCAGCAGTGATGTAGGAGAGGAAGTTCTGTTCTTTGGATGGTTTCCCACTGGGAGAATATAACATTTAGACAGCAAAAATAAATGGAGATCTTCATTTCTGCTGAGGTGTTAAATGGCTTTTAGCTGCAGATGAGACACGCAGGGAACCAAAAGAAAAAGACATGTTCTAGCAGAGGGAACAAAACAAATGAAGTGGAAATCACCCCAAAAATACCCTGTTCATGCTGCAGATCCTGTCCAGCTGTAAAAGACATGACAGCCTTTCTGTGTAAGGCAGCATTTGTTCACATACTTGAGTATTTAAATAATTTAGCTAAAGGATACTAATTAATTAATTTTAGGATTATTCGTATTGACCCACAAACCAAACAAGTTAAACCATGAAAAGTCAGCATACTAAAAAGAAAAATAATTTTAGAAATTGTTAAAAATACCCAAATAAGGCAATAAAGGCAAGATGAAATTCCAGTTCCACTCTGTGCCATTGTCTTAGAGATCATTACAAAGGTCCATTCAACCAAAGATCACACTTGCATAGGAGGAAGTCCTCTTTATGCACTGTTAATTGTTTCAACAATCTATAAAATTAATGGCTAAATGAACTGCATTTATAGTGATTGTATTCCAGATATTATTTGCATTTAACAGAATGCCCTTTGTTAGTAATTCCTAGACTTATGAACTGCTTGGGACAAAGTGGGACATACACCAGGGAACGTGCCTCAATCCCACAACTGCACCACAGACAGGGCTACACATCCTTCATTCAGAGGCTGCAGAGCTGCTCAGAGGCAGAGGCCTTTCACCACCCTGTCGTTCCTAAATCCTGGGTTTTGTGCTCCTGAGGAGGGAGGGCAGGGCAGCCAAGCTCTCCCCCAGGGCTGGGGGAGCAGAGCTGCTCAGAGCAGTCCTTACCCCTGGCTGTGATGCACCCTCAGCTCTCCCAGCCTGACACAATTCACTGCTCCTACTTGGCATGCAAGGACAAAACCAAAAATATAAGGTCCAAATATAAGGATAACTCAGATTTGCTGGCAAACACTTCTCTGCCAAACACCAGAGCCACATCTCCATATTCACCCTAGCAATAGTTGACCACTCATTTCAGTTCAAGTTATTGATTTTTAAAGGGGGAAAGAAATGTCTTCTTTTTGACTAGAAATTTTCAAGGTATTAAGAACTTATTTTGCTATCTCTTCCAACATCTCTGACACAGAAGTAAATCTTCCTTAAATCTTTCTCTCTCCCTTGACTCATCTCATACATTCTTTCCCTTGAAAATCCAGATTCTCATCCGTTCCAGGCTCTTTCCATGCCAGATTCTTGGGGAAGAATTTTCTTTCTTTAGTAAAGAGCTGAATTTCTCTCTTTTTTTCTCCTTGCTTACTTTCCCAGGTCAAATCCACATCTTCCTGTTGGATGTACTAATTACCATTCTGTTGCCACTCTCCATGCACATTCCCATTTCCCCTCTGTTGCATTCAGGTTTCCACCTACCAGTTTCTCATTTCTGCTGAGTTTATCTAGGCTCTTTTTATTCTTTATCCATATTATCCCTGCTCCTCTCTTTTGGCTGGTATTTTTCAGACTGGACAAAGTACCCATTTATTTTGTTAAGCAGAGGCAGGAGTTTTGCATGTTTTAGATAAAGTTGTGGGCATCTGCCTAGTTTGAATGAATATAGATGTAGATACAAGCCAAAACTTGTGTTTCTAAGCAGGAGCAAAAGCATGACAAGAAATTTTCCCTTTTCAGAAGAAACTCCATTTAAAGAACAATAATTTAGGGCGCCAATGCATAAATCAACTCCAGTTTCTTCTCATGATGAGCAAGTGGGGAAAGGGGACAAATAAAATCTGGGCAGAAAATGCCACAGAGAAACGTGACCCACACACCATTATTTGTCTGAGAACCACCAAGGGGAAAGACAGCTCTTCCAATGCCTTCTGTGGCCCAGGATCCCACTTGGAATGCTGGGACCTGACCCTTAAATGTCCAGATGCCTCTGGAAACCTGCAGGTTCTCCCCACCATGACCAGGATTCAGTGGACAGGTTGGTTACCTGCTCTCCAAAGCCTTGCAAGCCCTGCTCCAGAAAAGTGTCAGCTGGATCCTGGACACCAAGATCCACTTTTGGTCAAAGATTATAAATAGCAGCAGGCAAATCAGTTGCCATTAATCATTTCTAATAGCACACAAGGCTTTAAAACAGCAGTCAAAGGAGAGTAATTAAAGACATAAGTATATATGGGAACTGGGATGGAGTACAACTTTGGGATTTGCCAGACAGATATTCATTTCCTCTGGCTTCTTTTCTAGATATTTCCTAGAGGACATACAGTGAATCCAATTGATCTGGACTTCAGTAAAGTATGTCACACAGGGCCACATGGAAACTGGCTCTTTACAGGAAAAAAATAGGAATTTGTACAAGTTCTGAAAAAGTACATGAAGTGTTGATTTGTATGAAAGGAAACACATTATGTGAAAAGGAAATTCTTTGACTAAGGGGAATTACTCATGGAGCTCTCCAGTGCTGGGTGTTGGGAATGTTGCTGAGAATTCTCATTAGTTTCTGTGGCATGTCATGTAAGAAATGTGCTAATGAAGATTGCTGATGACCCCAGGTTCAGAAATGCTCCAGAGAAGAAAACAAGACTAGCACTAACTGGATGATCTTGAGGCAAGAAGTCACAGAAAATGGACAGAAGTTTGTGTGCAAGCTGTGAGGCACCACAGTGACATGGATGTCACTGCAACCTCACTGAGGTGGAAAGACTGGGAGCACTGGATAGCAACATCTGAAAGGAAGGACTCTGAGACCAGCAGAAAAGGACACATTTTTCAGGAGCAGAAACCAGAAGAGGATGGCCTAATTTGTACCCCAAATCAAATCTGGTTTAAATGAAACAAGGGGCTGAAAGCACATAGGCCAGAAAACCTTGAAGAGCCTCGTGTCACGCCTGGGAATAATAAGGCAAAAGCTCCAACAGGCTGCTAAACCTAAAGATATTTGTTTTTCTCATCAGCCATCAGTGAAGGACCAGACTCTCCTCCCCCTGACATCAGATTTCCCTGATGGCACTTTCATGGCCACCTGGACCCAGGTGCTCTCTGTCTGCCAGAAATGCCCCAGGCTTCAAAGGTGAAAGGCAGCTCTGGGGTGGGACTTGACTTGCAGCATGTGGAGAGGAGCTGCAGCCTGGGAAGTGGGAAGTGTTGCAGATCTGGATTTTAGAAGGCCTTGCAAATGGTTTGTGAGATGTGACATCAGCAGGGAACACTCTGGGGCTGTGTGTTGGGAAGCACCCAAACATCCAGGGGAGCATTCACAAGGGAGGGTGACAGCAAGCACAGGGTGCCCCCAAAAGCCATGGAGCACTTCAGCACCAGCAGGATGTTAAAATCAAGTGAGCAGTGTCGTAAAAGAGGTGGCAAGAAGCCAAAACTGGGTGAGCTGTCTACAAAACACCCATCTTTCTGTGATTTGACATCTTAGAGAAAAGCAGACTTTTTTTCTGCTTTTAAAGTAGAAAAGTTCCCTGCAGTGAACACAGCCTAAATATTCCAGCATCCTGTTGTTGTACCCAGTCCAGGAAGTGAAACCAAGGCCCTGGCTCTGTAATTGGGGCCACATGGATGTCCCTGTGCTCGTGCTGGAATGTTCTGGCTCCACCAGCCCAGCCATGTGGCTCCAGGTGACAGCTGAGCCAAGGTACCCAAGCTGCTTCACTGTGACCTGGGGCAAGTCATGATGAGTTTTTAGCTCAGCTCCCCCTCTGCTAGCCTGAGGTGATCATCCAGCTCTCACCTGCTTAGAGCCCATCAAGGTAGGGAATATGTTTTCTAGAAGAATATGCAAGAGGACCCTGATTTTGGCTAAGGCAACCAAGTGCTACAGTAATTATAGATATCATAGAAATTGAGCCATATTATATAAATTATTATCATGAAGAAGCAGTGGCTATTCTCCTGAAAAGTCCCAGCACTTGGGGTATTCATGTATTTTGTTTTTGAAACAGACTAATCACTTTCACATCATAAACAAATAATGGTTTTAATAGATTCCATACTTGTGGAACTTTTACAACTAACATGCAGCAAGGCTCCTGCCCTTCACAGGCTTGCTTCTTTTTTTTTTTTTTTTTCCTGAAATAGCAAAGTATATTCTGCAGTAAATTAAGTGTGATTCACGTGGCATTTTGTACAAGGGCGCTGTGGACGTGGCCTATGAAACAAGCTTTGTTAGAATTCTGTAGCCCTTATGTTCCTTTTTTTTTGTGTGTGCTTATAATTCTAAATACATTTCTGCTGCAGTTTCATCTAGGGAACAACAGGGGAGCCTTTCTCTGTCCAGTATAACACCTATGAATTCCCAGGTGAGTTCAGCTCCTGACAAACCTCTAGGACTCACAGATTAATGTCTGCTCTCCTAGATTACTCTGAATTTCTTGTTGTGCTCATGGCCATTGTGTTTTCAGCAATAATCCTATGGGATGAAGCTTGGGGAATTCCCGTGGCTGAGGTGGCATCACCACCACAGAGATTCTTTATTTCTTTTTTGCTGTATTCAGTGTCTCTGCATCTGTTTGAAAAACTCAGTTCTCTGGAGAAAGGCTCAGCTTAGAGTGAGCCAGGCCAAAGGAAGGCTCTGTTGGGTGACCTTGCTCATCAAGCCCAGAAATTCCAGCTACAGAACCTCTGCTGGCATAAAAAAAAAAAAAAAAAAAAAAAAAAAAAAAAAAAAAAAAACAGCACTTATGTGCCTAACATAAAACATACTGGACTGAGAGGCCCAGAGAAAGGTGGTGGAGACAAGATTAATAGTTTTAACTGGGAGTGAAATCCAGTAATTAAGTAGTGACCCATGACACTCGAGAAGCAGTAACAGTTTGTTGACCACAAGAATGATTGCTCAGAGCACCTTCTTAATGTTGTAAATGTGAAAATGATTTACAGCATGACCAACAGGGAAAAAAAAAAAAAGCAAGTTAGCAGGCAGACAGGATTGACAGTGGTAATTGTTCCTGACTGCATACATATGGGGAGGTAGGAAAGTAGAAATACTTTTGCTGTGTAGCATGGTAGCTATATATCAAAATTACCAACAGCTAGGGACTCAAACTCCTTGAGCTGAGGTGATTAAAAAGTGTGCAAACACCACTCACAACACCACAACAAACAAGAAGCCTGAAAGGGGTGAGGGCATCGCTCTGGATTTCAGCAGGGTTGGTTTGCCTTGGAGCTGGAGTTGTGACAGTATCAGAGCCCTGAGGACAGAGCAAAAAACCAAATTCTTAATATCCAAAATGAGCCTCAGTACACAAATGGTTCTGCTTCTGAAGAAATAGGAAGACTCTTAGGGGATTTCAGCAGCATCTGAAAGCAGAAAAAAAATGATTCAGATTTAGAAACAGTGAGATTTAACTGGAAGCCAACAGGGAACTAGCCAAGTGTTTGGGAAGGACACACTTGTCTTGCAGTGAACTTTGCTCACTGGCACACCAAGGTGGTGATGTCCAGCCTTGCAGTGGCACCTTTTGTGGTCCTGAGAGAAAATAGGAATATCAGAATATCCCTGTTTCCTCTTTGCCTGTAAAGTAGGAAGGCAATTGAGTCATCTGTCCCTTGGCCTCAGCTGGCCTCACTGGCCATTCACTGGGGAGGGATGGTCTTCTACAGCATAGCCTAAGGTCTGACTGCCTCAAAGAGCAGGATGAGATCTTTGTGTTACCATCAGGACAAATAAAGGTTTGTGCTGCCCAAGTTTGGAAATGTTCCCTTCATTTAATGTCAGAGAAATGGCTTTGCAGCTTACAAGAGGGTTTGGTAAAATGGTCATGGAAAGAGCTGGAGAGCTGGAGAATAGCCTCCTTTCCAGACATTTTTTTCCTTTTGTACCTCAACCACAGCTTTGTTTTCCTTTTGTGAATGATCACAAATTGCTGGGTCAAGGCAAAGAGGTTCACCAGGCACCTTCAGCCACCAGCTTTGGAATGACCTGGATTGCCACTGAGCAACCCCAGCACAAAGCTGCTCTTCTCCCCTCTCCAAAATGAAAGGCAGTGCAGGAGATGTAGAAGTGACAGGAGCAGGGTCACCATGAGGCTGAGCAGAAGAAAGAGCAGGGCCTTGTTTCAAATGTAATTATTTTTATGCTTGGCTTTTTCGGCATCTCTGAAGGCCTCTGTTCCACCATCTCCTGTTAAAAGCTGCTGGGTTTTGTTGTGTTTTTTAATATGGCCATAACCCCATTTTATGCAGAAGGGGAAATGCTGGCTCCCCGTGGCTTTCATGGATTTTCATATTGGTGTAATTCAAACAATATGATGGCTCAACTTGACGTCGTTTCCTGGCTGCTCTGGGGCTCGTGCTAAGCCAGAGTTTAAACTTGATTGGGGCGCAGGATGGAGCAGCAGCCAGCACCACAGAGAGCCCTGGTGAAGGCAAACAGTGGCCAGGCTGGTCAGCTCAGCCCAGCAAGGACACCTCCTAGCCCAGGTAGGTGCCCTCTGGCCAGAAGAGCCACCCAAAAATCTGCCACCTCCACCCGATGAGATGGAAACGTGCAGAGGGCCACAAGCACCTGCACAGAGACTGAAAACACCAACTCCACTCCCACTGCAAGGGACAAGAGGAAAGCACAGGTACAAAATGTCTATTTTACCTTCCCAGCACCAGCAAGATGGCTTTTTGTGACCCCAAAGCCAGTCTGAATTCTCCTCTTAGAGTCCTCAGAGTGTTGGGAGAGTTGGTGTTTTGTTCCAGTGAGGACAAGAAGCATTTGCACTCTGGTTTTAATTATAATTGAAGGTGGAAGGACAACCAAAAATTTGAAGAACTGAGGGTGAGAAGAAAGAGGTGAACAAAAAGTGGTGTCATGGCATTTGTGCCTGTCTCCAGTTGTAAGCATCTTTAACTAATGCCTGCCTTTGTGTTGGGTGTTTGCACATCCCTGAACATGAACACATCTAAGAGGCAGGGCTGGTAGCACAACCTCTTACTCAGCTTGCCAAACATTTCCAATTATAAAGCCCTGTTTTCAATTGCTAATAACTTTGTTAAACTTAAACCACTTGGGCTTCAATTTTCCATGCCAAGTGTCTGCCTTGGGCTGAATTTTTTGTTATCCCGTCTTTTTTTTTTAGCTGTCAGCCAATAAAAAGGTTCAGCTGTTTCAGAGAAGATGGCTAGGGAAAATACAGGGGCTTACAACACAGAAATATCCTAGGAAACTTGTCTTGCAAAAATTCTTCCTGTTGTAGAGAAAGGACTGGAAATCTGAAGTATTGAAAAACCTTATCAAATCTGAAACAGCAAAATTGCTCTGAAAACCCTTTTTATACCCAAGCAACACCTCCTACACCTCTGAACTCCATCTTTCCTGGACAAATTTTAGTCTTTTGCCCTGCTGGCCATGGCAGGACAGTTTGACCACTCCATCACAGCCCACCTGCACTCAGATTAAGGCCAGAGAACCTGGTTTTCCTTGATCCCAACTCTCCCATTAGCCACCACCCTTCCCTTCCCAAAGGCAGCCATCCTTGCTTTAACCTGCCACCTCTCCCTCTGCATCGCTGCATTTTCCAGTTCCAGCAGGGAATGCAAAGCATAAAAACGTAGTCCCTCCTTATAAAACCCATGTGACAGCAAAGATGTGCCATTTCCCCTTTTCCCCCCATGCAGCAGTACCTTCAGCATCCCTGGAGTTTGCCCACTTATTAATATCCCCAGCGCTCACATCTGTTTCCAATCGGGTGATGTGGATGGGATTTAATAACAAATATGTTCCCCATCAATCCTGGCCCTTGCCATGCCTACAGTCCCTAACAGGCTTACGTATTTTCTGATCAGATCAGATGTTCTCTGTGGTTTGTTTGTCAGATTTGCTGTTTGGTGACTTTTCTTCTGGCAAATCAGCTCTGAAATGTAAAGCGTGTCGGGAGCCACCAGCACTGCTGGGTTCAGGGAGAGCACAGTGAGACAGGCATCCTGCAGCCCCACGTTTCCTGGATTTAGATTCCTGGCCTGATACACGGATATTCCAAATGGGGGGTTCACATTCCTCCTTGTGTCACACTCCTGGGAGATGTTGGACACGTGGCAAATGGTACTTGTGCACCTCTGGGACCCAGAGGTGCCTCCCATGGCATCAAAATGCAGCTGAAAAAGTCATTCATACAGGCAGGTGTGGGAGGATTTCAGCCTGACAGGGCTATAAACAGAGGGTGCAGAGTTCTCAGCTGTCCTGTTTCTTAAAAGGTGGAGGAACCACTGAAATAATCCAGGTCTAACTCCCCTAACATCCACTTAAAAGATCTAGGAGAAATGCTACAGTTCAGAGGATCGTGAAACTGGAGATGCTGTGAAAAGCACTGGAAAGGAGGAAAAGAAAACAGTTTAATGTGCTTTTCAGGTGGTCCTTCCCATGCACAGGTCTGGAAACAGAGCTGGACTAGAATGTCAGTGTGATGGTTGCTGGTATCAGGTGGGGGTTGGGAGCCCCAATACAGCTCAGGAATATTCAAGAGATGAAAGAGGCCAGAGATGGGAAAATCAGAAGCCCTGCAGTGGGGCTGGAAGATAGGAAGTGGGAATGCAAACACAGTGGCTTCCAGCAAGGCTGACATGCTCTTAGCAATGAAGAATAGCACATTGTTGGGCCAAAAGACAGGTACAGAAACACAGGCACTACCATATTACAATACAGATAAAATGCCAATGTTTGCTCTGCTTTCTGGGGAAAATGCATCACTGAGTGATGTTCTAAAATTACAAGTTCTCCTGGTAAAGATTATTTTGAGAGACACCACCACATACCCCAACTGTCCCTTTCCTACAGAAAATTCCATTTAATCATTGAGAAGATACATTTTCTATCAGGGACAAAAAGCCCAAACCCATGTTTTCAGAAAAAAAACCTCACTAAATTTTGGGGGAAAAGTGGCTGCCCAAAGTCTATCATCCCAGCAAGGGACACACAGCCCCAGTACAGTAGCAGCAGAATTCAGACTGAGGCATAGCCATCAACTCTCACCTCATACATTCAAGAGGCCCAGAGGGAAACCCAGAGCAGTTTAAGACACTGAAATATTGTCTGAAAAAGATGGGGGTTTTCTTTTCTTTATGGTGAAAGCTGCTCTGCCCCCAGACAAGGTGTGCTCAGAGTCAGCCAGCAGGATCCATGAGAGATAACAGCACCATTGACCCTGCAGAACACAGCCTGTGAGCATTTCTTTTTCTGTTTTGCTTTCAAACAGCCCTTGCAGCACTGAGCAGGCTCAGAGGCAGAGATTACACCTGGGTTGGAGCTGCTCAGCGTGGGGGCAACCCAAGAGAAGGAATTGGAGTGCCTTGAAGATAGTCTTTGCTTTGTCTGCACAGGCAAGGGCAAATTGTCCCCTCTCACCATTAAGGTTGACCAAACACAAGCTGAATAATCTGAAACTCTAAAAGCCATCATGCCTTGGACACTGTCCCAGCTGGTCTCTGGCCAGACCTGGCTTTGGACAGGTGCCCATTCCCTGGCCAAAGTTGTGCTGGTCCCCAGTTTCAGAGTCCCAAAGAGAGTGCTGGAAATCTGGGAGAGCTGCTGTCCCCCCTACAGCCTTTTCAGCTGGAGACCTTGCAGGGTGCAAGGCTGAGACCAGGAGAGGCTGAAATCATTACCCAGAGCAGATTGTGGGCTCTAATGAGGAGCCAGCACAGTGCTGGGCAGTGGGGGATGTTCCCATCAAATCCATGTGCTCTGCAGCTCAGTCCCAGGGGAAGCACAGCCCACAGAGTCACAAAGACAGAAGAATGTGCATCACCACGAGGGAGAATTTAACCCACCCTCATCCTTCAAATGCCAGGTGGGAGGTTTGACCTTGGGCAGCAGACTCAGGCACAGACACACAAGTGCACACAGCAGAGGAAGATGAAGTACTTCTGCAGATGACCCCAAACAAAGTGGCAATCCCCAGTCAGCCAGGGTATCCCAAGAGCCACTTTGGGTCTGTAAGCTGTCCCCTGGGAAGGATTTCCAGGCACACAAGGTCATATCTTTCACACTTTTGGAGCAGGGCTATAAATTATGGCAGGGTAACTTTAGCCTGCTCTCTCCATGCTCCTGGTGCCTGCTGGGGGGTTGCTGTTGTTACAGCTCCAAATGGGGAACGTGTGATGTAGGGCTGGGAAGGGACTTCCCCAACTGCTCCATGAAGTGGTCACAAATAGGAAGAAAATGCAGTTTCCTACAATATTTAGCATTATATAGGCCCTCAGCAGTGCCACACTTTACTTCTTCATTTCTAGCATCCCCCTTTGAGAGTTCTACCCCACTTCATCATCATAAACATGTCAACAATCAGTCCCTGTGGAGGGCTCTGCTGTTTGTTCTTTGGCTCACATGGAGAAAGCATGTCCCTGCTCCAGCCCCCAGCACACATTTCTGTATCCTCAAAGGGGCTGGAGTTGGAACGGGGCCATCTTGTGGCTCCCGGACCTTGATAGTTAAGGAAGAAATTAAAAAAAATTTTTAAAAAAATTAANAAAAAAAAAAAAAAAAAAAAAAAAAAAAGCAAGGAACATGAACTTGATAAATACGATCAGCTGCCGGGAACGTGCCTGCAGCCTCCTGCTGCTGTTGTTGACATCAGAGAGCTGCAGAGCCTGGGAGAGGGGAGGAAGTTTTATTGTCTCGCTCCTAGCAGGAGCACGCGATGCTGCTGCAGCTGCCTGGTGCTGCCCAGCCACCCGCCTGTCACCGAGCAAAAGGGACATCATCCCTCACTCCTGCACCCAGCAGCTTCCCCCTGCCTCTCCCAGGACCTCACTGAACCTTTGCATGGAAGCCAGTGCTGGCACAACATTTCCCCAGACTAATTTTTCACTACACCTGAAGCTTCCTGTCAGCCACCTGACAGCTCTCCTGCCTCCAGGGCTGCTAATTGGGGTAAATTTTGTGGCCAGACAAGGAGCAGCTGAGCCCAGGGAGAGGTGCCCCTCCAGGATGCAGCTGTGTGTTGGTGCTTTTTCCAGAGTGGCTTCAGCTGGTGGGGCTGTGCAGCCCCAGCTGAAAGTGGTTTGGTGTTTTAGGAAGAAAGAGGATCCAAAACTCAGCTTGCTGCTTTGAGTCTGTGTTCCCCATGAGAGCTCAGCAAGGAAGTTCAGGTTTCCTTAAACTTCACCAAAACAGCGAGTTGGTCCATCAAAGGACCAGGAGTGAATTTCATTAATAGTGATGGAAAAGAAAGAAAGCCCATACTAGTTAATACATTTATTATCTAAATACTAATTCAAGCAACTGAGTTGAAAAAAAATGAAAACTCCTTGGGGAAAAGGGAATTTGAAGCAGTGCAGCATTTTAGCAGGGGCACGGTGAATAATTTTGCAGTGACAAGTCATGAATATATGTGATGAAGATAGAAATACATGAGCAGATCCTACACAAATGCACTTTTAGAGCTTTTTCACCCTTTTATTTTCTTCCAGGGTGCAATGCTCCCTCACTTTTTCAGGTCCATGGCATTTGGTACAGAACAGGAGGGAATTATTTTCTTTCATATGCAGAGTTTAGGCCCCCTGAAAGGAGCTGGCTGGACAGCTATGAAGATGTAAACACTCTGTATAGACCCAGAACAAACTTTCCCAGTGCTTTGCTAAAAAAATACGGTGCAGTGCTTGGCTGGATGAAGCATGTGAGAGCTCAGTTTTCATGGCTCATTTAGTCAGGGACTTTTCTTCAGGGACAGCCAGCAAGAGCACTGAGTTTTATCACTTTCTTCTGATGCAGGCAAAATTATTCTGGGTTTTGGACTGAGATTGGCTTAATTCACAGGACTTTTAAGAGACTTCAAAGTGGTCACCTGGAGAAGAGTTTCCAAATCTGCCCCACTCCAAGACAGCCAAATCCTTTCTCACGTGAACTTCAAGCACTAAAGTCTTTGAAAAAGAAAACCTCTGTTCAGAAATGCATTTCTAAAAAATTGCTGTCATTCAGCTATGGCTGCTGGGAATGTCTCCTGGCCTCAGGTTTCTCCAGGCCTTTTGTAGAAAATGTTCAGATCTCCCTTCAAAGTAAAAGAAAACGGTTTTTTTCTTTTAAAAAATAACCAAAAACATTGCATTTGGCAGAAATAGAGAGTTCCTCATGAACACTTTGGGTTCTTAATGGCCAAAGCCCTCTGGCAGCAGTGTCCAAGCAGCCCTGGTGTAGGATTGTCAGGGGCACTCAGGTATGAAGGTGCTGAGAGACCTCTAAGTATCTGGACTGAGAGATGGAAAGAAAATGCAAAATGAAACTTTCCCGAGTAGCTCAATGGTTCTTATTCCAAAATCACTAGAAAATCTTTACTGCAAACCCCTCCTCCTCCCTGACTGACCCAGAGACAGATTTAAGTAGTGCTGTGCTTGGCCAGGGAGCTGTAAGGAGCCCTGGAGGCAGCCAGCTGAGATAAAAGGCCACAGCTGAGGGTTTCTGCAGAAACAAGAGTTGCACCATGAGACAGATGTTTTATTGTATTGGTATGGCATGGCAAAAGGTCCTGGAAAGGGGAGGAAAGGTGTCTTTGTGCACAGCCAGGGCCCTTCCCCTGCAGGGATGCAGGACACACAGGAATGTGGGACAAGCAGGATTGCTGCTATCTGACACAGGCAGGAACAACCACCTCACCTGTGAGCAGCCAGCCTCTCACTGCTCTGCTCCCTCTCTGTGAGTGCCAAGGAGGGAAATGCAGCCCTGTGCTGGTTCCTACCCCATGTGCACAACCCTTCCCATCACAACTTTATTTCTTCTGACCCCTCTGTGCCCCAGCAGCACATCTGGGGAGCGTTCCCAGCCCCCTGCAGTTGCTGTAATCCCTGTCTCTCCACTCAGCACTGCCCCAGCTCCCCATCAGTGATCTCCTGAGGGACAGACCCTCACACCTGAGCACACACCAGCCCAGCATCAGGGTGCAGGCAGCACCTGCCCTTCTGCATTAAGCCCTGCAGAACCTGCTCCTAGAGCTCTTTTACCCCGCTCACACCTGCTCCCTAAATTCTCTCCTAGTTCCTGAAACAGCTTTTCCCATCATCAGGCAGCTGAGAGAAAATAAACTTTCATGGCCGTTTTTATTATTCCATTTAAAACCTGTTTACCACCTGCTCCATTTCTCTGTTAAAATGTGACATTAATTTAGGCCCAGGCTAACCACTCCCTTGTCATAAAATCATTGCACTTAGATTAACCAAGACAAAGCCATTTTTTTCTTTCCTATGTAAATCTACTTTCTTCTCCATGCTAGATATGACTCTTGGTAAAGATGCTGAAGAGAGGGGGTTGGAGGAAATTAATAATATTTTTGATTCTAGAGAAACAAATGGCAAAAGTCAATCTTGAAAAGATAATACAGCTTCAATTGACTCACGTGTTTGTCAAGATGCTGTGACTCTGCAGAGCCCCAGCAAAAGGAAGAAGCTGTGATTTTAAGCTGTACAAACTGTTGATCTTTTGCATTGTTTGGACTTTTGTAATCAGATCTGTATTTCAGTTAATGAAAATAAGCCAGTTACTTAGCATTTTTTATATTCAGGGCAGCGAGCAGACCAGCTTTCAGAGACACCAGCCAAGTTCTTCCAGTTAAATGCAATCACATGCAGCCACTCTCCTCCCTCTGACAAGGCAGCATTCCTGCAAAAGGGGCTCACCCTCACTAATCCTGTCCTTAAACCTGGAAAACAGATCCTGTTATTTCAATATTAATTTAATTCATCTGGCAGTGGCTCGCCCCACGCTCATCACACACCAGGACAAATTGATGCCACTTCATCCCAGATGAGGGGAACCCAAACTGCCACCAGAAACACACACAGGGCAAATATTCCACAGCCCTGTGACATGTTCTGTGTTGTACCTGTGGCTCCAGGCCTTGCCTGAGCACGCCTGCAGGATGCTAGGAGGGTTTAAGGTCTCCCTGGTAAAAGCTCTATTTTTCCCCCTTGGAAGTCCCACACAGGGTATTATTTTAGTGGTCTGTCAACACAAAGCTTCAGCCTGACTGGGGTTATGCCATCCCAGGCATATATTAATGAATCACTCCAGCAGAAGCATCTTAATGCAACCATCCTTTTAAAAAATCAATCAGAATTAAATGTAAACCGCAAAGCCAGTGAGTGGATGTATTGTTAAGAGGTTTTGATTAAAGCTTTTGAAATTAAAAGGATCAGACCGAGGATCAGAGAAACATACCGCAAAATCATCAAAAGAAGATGAGGAGCAGATTTTGTAGCCCTTGCTCTTGAGGGAGATAAATCAGTTCTTTATATTTCATGTAAGGAAAGAGTTGCAAAACTTGGCCTCTGATACACGAAAAATCTTCTTAACTGATCCTGAGTCCTTGAAGCCTCTTCATCCTTTGTTGTCTCCCCTAAGAGGAGTCTCTGGTGGCAGAACAGCTGCCCCAAACAGAGGTTTCTCTCCTGTCACTTGGCTGGATGTGCCAGGGTGAATTTTGGGACGCCACCAGCACGGTGACAAGCAGCAGATGCTGCAGCTCAGCCACCACTAATTGCTGGAAGCAGAGAAAGCTTTTATAAAGCAGAGATATCGCCGAGTGAGGGAACTGCTTGTGTTGCCTGACGGGTACAATTTAATGTTTTTATGTCATAAAGCTCCTTGCCTTGAATTGCTTATGGAATAAGAACTGTGCCATATCCTGGCTTTTACAGGAAACCTTAAACATTGACATGAAGTTTTGCTTCCTATCACACTAAAAATGAGTGAAAAGCATTAGGCCTTCAGGCACTTTAACATGGTCAAGCCCTCATCCACCCAAAACCCCTTCTGAAACTCCATTCTTCTATGTACCTACTGAGCCTTCTCTTTCTATCCTAATTTCATCTAAAATTGGCCCCTTGCTTGGATGTGCAGGTATAAAAATTGAGTGTTGGATACAGCTTCTGGATGTGAGTCTGAATGTGCACTGTGTGAGCTGAAGGCAGGGAGATGTAACTGCCCTCCTGCAGTTACAGAGTCAGCAATTCCAGCACAGCTTGTGCAGTGAATAGAGCCCTAAATCCAGATGCCAGTTCACAGATAGTCCTTCTGTTCAATTACACCCAACTTCTCATTTTTTAGGCTACCCAAAAGCCACAGAAATTATTCCGCTTTGCAGTCTGTCTCTGCCAAACTAAAACCTGGTTAAACACATGTTTGAAAAAGCCACCTGATTTTTTCTATATTTACCACACATTTAAAAGTCACATTTATAAGTGACAGAGCAAAACAAAACCAAAACAAAAATAGGTGCTCTGCTGAGAATTTACGCGGCAAGCTTTGCCCCAGAGTGTGTTTTTATGGGCTGGTTGTAAACCCCTGGAAACAGAAGGGTACATAATGAAAACATTGACAGATCCTTACCTAGGATATTGCAAATGAGCACACCATAAAAATGACTAATTACAGTTATTGTAAAACTCAGCTTAGCTCTCAGGCCCAGCTGCTGAGCTCAACAGGGAGATGCAGACAGTGATAACAGAGCATTTGGCCTGTTGGATTGGCTCCTGCTGGATTTTCCTGCATACAGACAGCTTCTTGTTTTGACCCTAATGAAGGGTCAAATAAATGGCCATGGCCACAACAGGAAATCCATTTAATAATGTTGTGAGTTGAATGGCAAGAAGGATGTTTGCAGGTTATCTGGCCTGCAAAAATCCTGCCCTGTGTCACTGGCTGCAACAAGTCCACTCATAGTCCCAAGCATGTTCCAGCTTAGTAGACCTCACCTGTCTAATTCATGTGGGCTTTGAGGATGTGTTAGACCCTGTGCCAAACCCCCAGACTCACTAAGTGCTTTTGTCTGGTTTGTGAGAGTGGAAGGAAGTCTCTCAGAGGCTCTGAAGAGCAGCAGAGGGATGAGGTGAGGAGGTGGGAGCTGCCTGGATGGAGTCTGTCCTCATGAGAACACATGGGAATTAGGTAGTTGATGCACTGGGGCTGGCTTCACCAAAAAAAATGGCCAAAAATAAATGGAGATTAGATGACAGGAGTACCCAGGCATCAGAAGGGGTAATTAATTTTGTGTTCACATATGGAGAACTGTACTTATTGCAAACAAGAATTTCTGCATGACAGCAGGAATGGTGCCCACTCTGTTGGAGTGGGAAACTGCTCAGACCAGGCTCCACCATTCCAGCATTGAAGGGTTGAGGAAAAGCCTTGCATCCTTTCCATCCATGCTACAAAAACTAATGTCAGCTGGAAAAAGTAGCAGGAAGATGTCTCTGGGTCTGGGGGAGGTTTTGGAAAAAGACAACCTCCAGCATCTCCATTTCTCCCTGTCCTTCTTCATCTCCCTCCAAGCCCGGGTGCCTCACCTTCAGTTCTGGGTTGGGCTGGACACAGATCCCCCCCAGTGCTTTCAGAAACCCCATCCCCAAGGTCAGAGCAAGCTGCTCTGCCTGAGGAACGGGCACCGTGTCCATCAGGAAACTGCAGTGGAGCCAGTCAGCTTCACGAGGGATGGAGGAATATTCCTTACTGCTGCAACAAAGGCCTCAGCAACAACCAGGGGACTGAGCCTGGCCATGGACACCCTCAAGGCCTAAAGATAAAGGGGTGGATTACACAAAGGAGCCTCTTATTATCCACTCCTTGATACTGGTTGGTAACAGTGTTTTTTAAGGAATCCCTTAATTAGGTTTTACATTGCATAGGTTAGGCATTTTCCAGCAAGGGCTTTATTGTAATGGGTTACACATGTTCTCATACTGTACACCAAAATGAAACTTAGCTACAGGGCATTTCCTTCCGCTGCTCTTGCTGGGGAGCAGCTTTAACCTCTTTGCAGACACAAAGCCATATTTCACTGCTGAGAGGTCACAGCCACTCCCCTCTCCCATCACCTGGGTCAGTTCAACCCTTAACTGTGCGGGGAGCTCGCCAAGGTGCCACAGGGAGCAGCCCTGAGGAGGTGGGGGAGAGGTGAGGCAGAGATGAAAGAGACCCAGGAGGGTAAAACCCAGCAGAGCCTGACTGCCAGCAGAGCCCAGGAGTCTCCAGGGAGGAGCCCAGAGCTGGCAGCCACAGCACTGACCAGTGCCAGACTGGAGTCACCTGGGAGCCTCCTGCAGCCCCAGCATGTCTGGCACACCTCAGTGCAGCACAGTCAGCACTGCTGGAGAAAAGGTGGGGGAAAAAATTAATTCTACCTTCATTCATGGGAATTAATACAGAATCCATTGGTAAAAGAGAAAGCCCAGGTTGGAATGGCCAGATATTTGGATAGGATTTGCCCACAGGCATCAGCTGTGGTAAGATGTTCTCCCGACCCTGGACTCTCCACATGGTTTACACAGAGCAACCAGAGCTGCTTTTTTGGCCTGTAGAGGGTTTCTTTTTTTTCAGCTGGAGATTGCTGTGAGACTAAAGAGATGAAAACTGTATTGGGAGATGGGATATGACTGCTGGGTCACAGAGGAGCCTGTGGATTCTTCTGCTCTTCCCTAATGATTCATCATGACCATCAGGAAAAATCTCCAGCTATGGCTTAAGTGTGCAGAATTTACTCCAGATTTTGTGAAGTAGCCAAAACTTGGAAACATCTGATCATCTTCCTCTTTGAAAACAGGGGTATTGAAGGGGGCTTCCATATGGCAGATTCAGATCAGGCTAAAAAAGACACATTTGCACACAACTTACAGGGAAGCAGTGGGACTCATTGCCATGGGATGTAATAGAAAAAATACGTTTACATTGGTGCAAAGGGCAAGTGGACAAATTCCTGGAAGAAAATAATCCTTTAAAGCATCTTAAACACCTAAGTAACCACATTGTGTATGGTGTTCCTGCAAGGCCATGGCATCATTTAGACGCCAGAGCTTCAGAAATAGTTTCTGTGGAAGGTCCTGTGGGATCTTTCCTGTGGGAAAAGGCTGACAACCTGCACAGCTCAGTACACCTCAGCCCTGCCTGACAAGTGTGGGCCCTATTTTGCAGGACTCCAAAGCCTCAGCCTGCAGCAGGGACCTGCTGATCCACCCAGCAGTCAAAATCCACGTTCCTCTTAGAGCTGCTGTGGAGGGATTAAATCTCAGTCCCACAAAGAGCCAGGGATGTGACAGCTCTGTGCATACCAGGAGCCTGGCTGGAACGACATCTGTGTGAGCGTTTCTGGGAACTGGAATTTGCAGCTGGGTTTTTCATGGCACCCACTCCTGTTTGCACTTGGACCTTTGAAAATCAGCCTATTAGCATGCTCACATTGGAAAAAGGAATTTATGTTGTCTTTATGCTTTAAGCCTGAATTTGTCCTGAGGGAACAGTAGCAGAAAAAACAGCCATTTATTTTTAATAGACACCAGCATCCTTACTTAGGTCTGGTGAGCTTAAAGGATAGAGAGGTGAATGATACCATCAAGGAAACAATTTCTTCCTACACTTTTTTTTTTCCTCATTCATCTAAGAAAGGAAAATCCCTCACAGGAATACAAGTTTATCTTGTCTGTTGTCCCTTCCCCTGATGCCCTGTGAAGGCTGACCTAGAACAGAGACTAGACAGAGCTACAGAATGAAGTAGGTATTTATTAAGAGGCCTCAAATAGATCCACTTTGGGCAGCACAACCCAAAATGGCCAAAAAAATGGACGACAGGTCACGGGGTCTCACACTTTTACAAGTTTTGGTCTATTTCCATATTGGGGTTAATTGTTCAATCACAGCTTTAGCCCATGAAGTCCCATCCTTCTTGTTTTCTCTCTTCAGTCCATGTTGTTTATGCTCTTGGACCTGAGATCTGGATCAGCTGTCCTTGGATCCCCAGCTAGAGAAGGAATTGTTTTGGCTACTTATTCTGTGAAGAGAGCTCACCATCCCCTCATATGAAGCCTAGACTTAGACAGAAGTCTAAGAACAGAATCTGAAAAATATAAAAGCTAAAACCTGAGGCATCACCCCAAGGCACAAAGTTCCCTTCTTGTGCTGCCCCTTCATCAGGAGATGAGCCAGGTGATGGCAGAGGCGCCTGCAAACCCCCACATTCCTCCCTCCCCAAAGGAGGGGGAGGCTGCCCTCAGCAAAGGAGAAGTTGGGATTTATCTGGAGTGACAGCCCCGCACCCCTGGACACCTTGGGGTCACCACAGGCCAACCAGAGCACCTCGACTTGGCTGTGACCTTGCAGGAGCCCTGGCAAATCACATCTGGAATGTATTTCAGCTTCCAGAGCAATAAATGAAAACACTGAACGCAACAGGGTCGGAGCAATGCTGTTTGAAAGAAAAGGTAATGCTTTGACCTTTATTTGGCCCATGACACTTTTGGTTATTCCACCACAAGTTGTGGAAGTGTGGCTTGGGATGGGGAAAGGATAATAAGGTATTTTGTCCTCAAATAACACAATTCATTTCAAGCTTCAGTGGCACCCAAGAATGGGAAATGTAACTTCCCCACACTCCAAGCCACTCCTTTTCTTTAGTCTCCAGATACTCAACAAGCAAACAAGCAGTGGATTCACACAGAAACAATCAAGATCAGAAAAGTTCATGCCATTTTTCAAGCAGTTTGGCAAATCCTGATTTTAGAAAAATTAGAAAACGACAAGTTTAATTTGTAAACCATCAACAAATGGAAATCCAACTTATAGGCACAGCATCATCGTTAAAATGACATGTGACCTCTCTGTCACTTTTCCTTTATTTTTCACCACAGAACTGTGATTCCAGCACCCTGCTCTCTAAAATAAGACAGGTCCCTCTGAAGGATGAGGCAGGGCTGGCTGCAGAGACCCCCATACCTCCCTCTCAAGCAGTGTCTGCTCCCCTTTCTCAGCATTCCTGGTTGTGTGGCCACCTCCACGGGCTGTTATCTGAGCCAGAAGGAAAAGCACAAGTGCTCACATCATTTCTGTGAGAAAATCCATAATCAGAGGGTATTTTCTGTGGCAAAATCCAATTTTTCCTTGCACAAGAAGTGAACAGCATCCTTCTAGATGAGGCAATGCTTCTTTATTTTCCAAAAACAACTGGAGCAAACCTTTTTTTCTTGAACCTAAAAAGTTCTGAGATTGCCAGTCTAGATTTGGAAGTTGGCCTTTGCCCAGCTGATGCCACTTATGTTTCCATTTACACTTCACTGTCAGCACTGACAGACAATCTCTTCTATCAGGTCCATTAGTTTATTGTTTGAATGGTTTTCCCCTTGGAAAGGCAACAGAGGCAACTCTCTTCTATCAGGTCCATTAGTTTATTGTTTGAATGGTTTTCCCCTTGGAAAGGCAACAAAGGCAACTCTCCAAATGGAGAGTTCTCATTTTAGAGCTCTCTGCCCTCTCATGCCCTCCCTGGATCCACTCTGGGGGTTTCTGACATTTCTTTTTGGGCTCTTTCAGAGGCCTCACCCACCTCAGATCAGTGAGCTGTGGGGAATTTGAGCCAGGAAATTCCATCAGAAGGGTTAACTCAGAATATATCACTGCTGTGGAGGAGAGTGCTGTGTCCCAAAGAACAGAGACAGGGATGGGCACCACTGGTGCTGGAGCCACCATACCATGGCACCACCCAGCTGCAGGGGACAGTCCCTGTCCCTCCTTTTCACAGGCTGCTGTTGCAAGGTGCTGCCAAGAAAGACATTCCCCAGCATTTAAGTTTTTGGATCCATATGCTGTGGACCCTGGGTAGCCACAGATTTCCATGGTACCATTCCCACCATGTGGCCAGGTAGGTTCATAACCATGTAGCCTTCCTCACTCTGTGTCTGCTGGAATTTCACCCTATCCATGCTGCAGTGCTGTGTCTGGTTATTATTTTATAGAAGGATTTTACGTCTTGCCCTTCCAGCCTGGTTTGTCACCACTTGTAGGGATGGGAGGGAGAAAAGAAAAGGCTTGACAAATGACTTCACACAGGGTGCAGAGAGAACACAGCACACCACAGAAACCAGCTCCCCACATTCATTGCAGCAGTTTCAGGTAGTTCCTCTCTGGCTTTTTCTGCCTGATTTTTAAATTAAAAAAGCCCGACCACCCTCTTGCTGAATAACTGACTTACAGAAAGCTGTCACTTTTTCTCTGAAAGCACTGAGAAACAGGGGCCTTCAATAGCTTCTTTGTGCAGTTTTATTTTGCAGCTCCCAGCCCAAGACAGCATTTCCTGACCTGTGAGGATATGCTGCCCTCTTCCCGTCCAGGAGGCTGCAGCTCAGCAGTGCCATGGAGACACAGCTCCATGGATCTGTAGGATTAACCCAGAGAATCAGCAATCCTCCACTTCCACAGGGACAGTTTCTCTCAGCAGTTAGGTAAAGGGTTAGGCAGGATTTATTAAAGTGTAAGGGACAGGATGGTGTTCTAGCAGGCTCTTCCTGACCTCACGTCCCCATCTGTCCTCCCTCCTGCCCAGGCTGCAATGCTGAGCTCCTGCACCACCACACACTTTTCCCTGACACTTCTCCTCACTTCCCCATCATCCAGGAAGGAGATTTCCTTCTAGACATAACATATCCTATAAAGACCAAGAAAATTTCCAAATATCTTGTGCTAAAGTGTTGTTCATCTGTGAGACTCCACCAGGAGTTTGAGTGTTTTGAAGCAGACAATGTTGATGAGTGAGCACCAGGAGCCTGCTCACCCAGTTAAGAGCTGCAAGCCTTTACCTTCCCTTCGTGCAAGGGGGACAGATGAGGACTTTCCACCCCCCAGGTTGTGGCTCTGGGCTGTCACACCTGCTGCTCCCACAGGTGCCTGTGTGACAGGAGACCCCCTCCAGCAATTCCCCTGTGATTGCTTTTATCAGCTGCTGAAGATTAGAGGTACCTTGGAATAGAAACTTCAAGGAAAAAGGGACTGGGGTAATTGCATTTCAAAGAAAGTGCTTGAAAGAAACCTTTGAAGGACCCTATTCAAAGGTTCATGACTTGATAGAACCGTTTCAAAAAGACATAAATTCCTGTTTGGGTTTGGGATTGGCTCCTACCCCAGCAGGACAGAAAAGCTGCCTTCTTTGTAGGAACACAGTCCCAGCACAACACAGGAGATGAAATCCATGTGATAACATCTGAAATGACTTTCAACTAAAAAATCCAAAGGTAATATATTAAGGTAAGGCCTGCTCTG
Source organism: Urocynchramus pylzowi (assembly GCA_013397555.1). NCBI lineage: Eukaryota > Metazoa > Chordata > Aves > Passeriformes > Fringillidae > Urocynchramus > Urocynchramus pylzowi. The sequence continues at coordinate 1,686,671 of VZRH01008443.1, read as the reverse complement.
AGCTATGCATGAATAACTTCCATAAGAAGACCTGATCTTGTGCCCATGAGCTTTTAGGTAGCATAAAGAGACTTAAATGTTTGTTGTGCTGGCTGCATATCAGATATCCCAGTGCAAATGCACAGCCAACATTTACATCCCTTACTGCTGCAATGTTTCCACCTGATTAAAACATGGCAGCCACTTCTCAGCCAGCCCAGTAGCTGAATTCCATGGCCATCCTGAACTGCAGGCCAAACAGGGGCAAACATTGGGCACAGCTTAACTTTGTGCTGCTCTCTGAGGGCACCCAGTCCTCCCTTCTTGTCCCAAATATTCACCTTCCTTGCAGTAGCATCACCACACAGGAGCTACCAGGCCTGACAGCACCAAGATACATTCAGGCTGGCAAATTGCTATTAATGGCTCAGATCAGCTCACAAGCACAAAAATATTCTGTCTGTCCAATTTCCTGGTACAGTTTCCTGCTGGACTTTTTCCTTATGTTTGGAATTTTATTTCTCTTGGAAAAAAAAAATATTATATTTCTAGATGTACTGAGGAAGTAGCTGATCTTATCTCCTCTATTATAGGTGACTTCAAAAATAATACCTCTAATGATGCACAAACCTCCATTTATGCAGGGCTGGGTTCAGCTGAACCCTTAGCCCATGAGCAGCATGAAGAGTGTGTTCAGCAGGATTCAGCAGGATGTGTTTTTAAGGATATTCTCAACCAATTTGCTGACATATGGGGTCAGAGCTCTTAGCAGTTCCACTCTCAGCCTCGCTTTGCTGCTTTGCACCATGGCTCCAGTTTGACCACATCTGACCCTGCATGGGGGGACCCTCCTTGACCCTTTCTCCAGCAGCAGCCCCTCATCCTGGCTCTGAGCTCTGCCTCTTCCTGGAATTCCTGAAGGCAAACACAGGAGTGCCCCAAGGATGCTGGGCAGCCACCCCACAGGGAAGAGAAGGTCTGACTGTAATGGCCAGCATGAAGAGCCTGAGGTCCCTGCTCCAGCCTTTGGAGACAGGACAGCAAAATTATGCCCAGTGTCCAAATTCTGGTGGAGAATTCCTGTTCAGGTGCTGGGATACAGTGACAGCACCAAGGAAAGAGTGCAGGCTGCCTCAGCAGGAGCCTGGCAGTGGCTGCTGTGACAAGGAGCAGGCAGAGACTGCTTCAGCCTCTCCCCTGCAGCATCAGCATCTCACAGGGCTGCACAAGCAGAGAACCAGGCAGAAAGCCAGGAAAGCTTGAGTTATATTCCTGATGCTGCCATTAATTTCTTATATGGCCTTGGGCAACTTGTATCACCTGCCAGTTTGGGTTTTTCCTTAGATAAAGTAGGGAGAACAGTTAACATCGTGGATTTATGGAGCTTAAAGCTCTACAAAGAAGAGTCTGGTCTGGCTTCTCCATATCAAAAAAACCTTTAATTTCTCTCAGTTGTGCCTGAATCAAGGCCAGTTGCCTATGTTTGACCAATATATATCTCTCCATCTCTTACAGAAGAACAACTTATCTTCATCTGAAACATCAAGAGATGGAGAAAAGCCAGCACTTCCCTTGGTATTTTCCCCCCTGTGATTAATTCCTATCCCTACTGAGCATTCAAGTTTCATTTCCCATTCGAATTTTTTGGGATTCTTCTTTCAGCCACTACTTCTAGCAATGCTTTTTTCTGCTAAATGAAAGTGTTTGCCTGATTCAGTGTTTCTCCCCACGGCTTACCCACACTCGTTGGTGGGCCGAGGGCAATAATGGCAAAGATAATTAAAATCTGCCCTGTGCTTTGAAATATTAAGCCCATCTCTAAGTCCCATTATCCTGCTCAGTGTCAGAGGTACCACTGACAAGTACTTGACTTCAGCCTTTCAGGGGGTGCACGGCTGCCAGAGAAAACCAAGAGTGGAAAAGTACTATCCCTTCAGAAAAACAGATGTTGCAGCTCCAATTTGTCTTCTGCCAAGACAAAGGAGATGCACTAAATTGATCTTTTGTCAGGGATTTTGTTTTGTTTCCAAGATTAATATCACAACAAACTGGGAGGCACCATTCCTCAGGGTGCAATGTTGTATTGCAAAACTGAGCCTAAATACCCACACTGAGCATAATTTAGTGTGTCTGAAACTCTGTCTAAATAGGGGGAGATAAACTTTTTTCATCCAGTAGCACGTTATCTAAATAACCCCTCTGTCTCAGCATACAGAGGCTGACCACTCAGGTTCAAAGCCAGGCAGGATCTTTTAGGCTCACCATGGAGTGCCTGTGGTGGTCCTCAGAGCCCTTCCTGGTGGCCTTCAAGGGGCTGCTTGGACACACAAAGGGAAAGAAGGAATGAAGGGATGGGAAGGACAACCTGGGAGGTGGTTGGAGGGCTCTGGTTGGAAAGTATCACTTTTACCAGCCAGAAAAACCTCTCTCAAGTCATGCAGCTGGATGAGGGACATGCTACACAGGATGTCCATGCAGTGCAGAAGGTTCCAGGACATTCTCTTTATCCACAGAACAGAACACTGCAGCTTGCAAGCCAGCTTGTCCCTAAGTATCATGGCTGCTTGTCTTCATGGATGGCATTTTCCTGAGGTACTTTCTGCTCTGTACACGAAGTGACAACCCCATTTCCCAAACAAACCCATCCCAGCCGTGGATATTCTTTCCTTGTGTGAAACATCACACATCTTCACCAGCCACTGCTGTGTTTTCAGCAAAAGGACTAAAAATCCCCACTTGTACAACTCCCTCAGGATGAAGGGCAGCATGTAATTTAAACACATTGATTCGACACTCTGTAGAACGACAAATTGCTCCAGAATTTTTTTTACATGGCATATCCAATTAACAGATTGAAACAAGCACCAGATTGTGATGTTTCTTCCACACTTCTTCATCCACCTGAATAACTGCAAGTAAATATCACCAATGCCCAAAAACTGCAAGTAAATATCACCAATTCCCTGTGCTATGGCAATTTGTGAACAAGTTCTACACACACACTCAAGGTATAATGCATCAACAAAAAGAACTGGACAAACCAGAGATTTTAGGCTTGCTTTTTTCTCTGTGTTGTGGGAAATCTTTTACAATGGTGGAAAACATAACAACTGCACTACCTCAAGACAGCAGCAATTCTCACTGGTGCATGGAAGTGCTCCTGAAGCAAGCTGACTCTTTTTGTGCTAGGGCTAGTCTGCACAAGGAAGTTTTGTAAGCTTAATTATGCCAGCTAGGAGTGTGAAAAAACAAATACATCATCCCTACAAGGGAGAGAGCTGCGCCAACAAAAAAGCCCCTGGTGTGGATGCAGCACTACAAAAGGAGGGATTTATTTTTTTTCTTCCTAGTATAGTTAATTTGGTTTGGGTAGCTCTGATAAACTACACCAGCAAAAGAAACTTCTTGGCTTGAACAACTGTGTTTCCAGAGTAGGCTGCCAGTCGTGATACCTGTGTGTCAGCACATTCCTCCTGCTGGAGAGGAGAGACCTCACACCCAATTCCCTGAAGTCTTACCTGGGGTAGAGGAAAGCTATGAGAAGGATCAGAATGTTCAATAACTTTAAAGGAGGCCAAGACACTGTGTGGTGAGGGGAAAGCTCTGGCTGCTCTGAGCCCAACCAAAAGCACATTCCTGCCTGACACACATCCTCTCGGCTGCAAAGTGAATTTCTTGTCAGAGATGATCCCCAGCCAGACATGCAGCCATTCCTGGGATTCTGGCATGACCTGATGCCCACATCCATGGCAGGTTCTTGCTTCATGTGAAGGTTTATAGATGGATCTGAATGGTTTTGGTCCTGCCTGCTGTGGGCCCAGCAGGCTGTGAGATGGGTACCCAAGATTGTAGCTGCCACACTCTGGGGATGTGGCAGAAAGTGGTTTTTTTTAACTTAAAAAACAGTCTCCCTGAGTTTACCTGTGCAGGCCAGGTATATTTAGGCAATTCACCTTTCCCTTCCAGTGCTACTGAGCCCAGTGTTTGCCTCAAGAGCCTGAAGTATTCACCCAGACTGGCTGAGCTGCTGTCATCGTGGGGATGACTGCAACACGGAGCAGAGCCAGATCTGCCTCACAGGGAAGATTTTCCTGAACACTCCAAGTATGTGCCACTCCTCACTGCAAATGGGCACCTGTTGGGCAAGCTGCACTCCCCTGCCCTGCTCTTTCCTGCAGGCTCATGTCAGTAACTGTAGGCAAACTCAGGCAGGATGGTCTGAGAACCTCTGAATCAGAGCTTCATTCCTGCTCTGATTCTCCACTGATCTGCTCTACAACACACAGGCAAATTCAGAGCTCTGTGACAGGGCTTCCAGCCTGTGGCCAGGGCCCCTTCCTTCGCATCCTCTGAAGCAGCAAGTCCCACCTTTTCCTTCTTGCAGAGCTGCATTGGCTCCTTGCCCTCCCTAATCCGGAGGGAGGTCGTTTGTTGGGCTTTTCTTCCTCAATCAATCCACAGAAAAGGGCCTGCAAGAGGCTTTGTGTTTCTGCAGAGCAAATTCCTCAAGCAAGGTGCAAAAGCAATCAAAGGCGCCAGGCCCCAGCGCTCTGCCGCTGCCACCAGCGAGCGTCCCCAGCAGCCACCTGCACAATGGGAGCACAGCAAGGGGGGAATCTAAAACCCACAGCGTTTAGAAAGTCACATCGTTTCTCAGCCCAGCTCTCTGGGGGCCCAGCAGATAAACAGCACTGCCCCGAGGAATTTCCTTCCTCCAAAGGTGGGAACTGCCCAGAGGAGCCACGGCCTCCCATCCTCTGATGACATCAGCTTCCTCAGGCCTGGGGTGAGGGGACTTCAAAGGAGGAGTTAGGGGAAAAAAGCCCTCCTGGGAGAATGGAGAAGGTTTGATTCCTGGCCTGAAGGCCATCAGGCAGAGCCTTGTTGCCAGGGGTTCACCCCAGCACTCCCAGAGGGACCATAAAAAGGACAGGAAAGCTTTAGCACAGCAGAGGAAGCCACGCAGCCGCGACCAGCGAGAAGCTGCTGCTCCAGAAAAGTGGTCCCAGCACAGCCCCAACTCCACCAACACCTCAGCTCATCCATGGACCTGCCTTTCCAGAAGGCCAGCAGCTTCCTGGGACTCACTGTGGATTTTTGCATGTTAAACCCAGGTTTATTCAAAGCAGTCTCTGTCTAATGATGTGACACATCACTTCCTTCACTCTACAGCTTCCTCTACCCTTAAATCTTGAAGAGCTGGAACATCTTTTAAGCCCCCAGCTCTATCCTAAGTTTTTCCCAAGAACTTCCTGGGGGAAGAGGAAAAAAAAGAAGGGACTGGCAGGCAGACACAGTGACACTATGTTCACATAAGCTTCATTTCCTTAGGAAACCAGTCTAAAAATAATAGTCAAAAATCTTGGGCAATTGCCTTCAACTCAACATCTCTCTCTAGACAGGAAGAAAGGAAGGAATTAGCAGGCTGTAGGTTATATTTCAAGGTTTGTCTACATGATTTGAAGCATAGAAATTAGAAATGAAATTAAGAAGATATATTAGGTCGTCTTGCCCTTCCCTGGGGGAACAAACCTACAGCTGTTTCCCTTAGCATATATTTTAGTGAAGTGTGCAGCCCAGTTTCAAATGATCCAAATGATGGAGCTTCCATCAGTTTTCAACAGGGACCTATTCCTTTCCTTACATACCTTCCCTCTTTTTTTCTTTTTTTTTTTTTTAAAAACAATTTCAACCTTTTTATCTATTGCCCATGTTTCATCTCATGACTTCCAGCACACCTCTTAATTGTTTTATAAGCTCACTGGAGTAGAAAGGTAAATAGTTCTATGCATGCCACTGACATATTTCAAATAGCATCACAGGGTTCATTTCATGCTTTTGGCTGACTTAGATGTTCTTATTCACTATAGTTTCATGGTTTTAGCTGTGTTTTTCTTGGGAAAAAAAAAAAAAATAAGGGTGTTGGGGGGCCTTTGATTAATAAATTCCAGGGTTTTTTTCAAATCTGAGTTTTTCAGACTCCCTATCCTGGCCATGTTTCAGCTTGAATTTGAGAGGCCCAGCCCACTCAAAACATCCTCAAGAGGTTTTTCTCACTCCCCTTGCATTTTCAACTTCAGTTTTCTGTTATATAATTAAAAATTATCAAAAGGGAAGGGTTACTTTTATATGACATTATTCCCAAAAAAATAGGTCTCCTTTCTTGGCCATACAGCTTCTTCTGTTATACAAGAGACTGTTGCTTTTTGTCTGAGTGGGCCCTGCAGATTTGTGTGACGTTTATCTCAAGTTATCAAGGGAAGAGGGTTGAATCTGTGCTGACTATCAGAGTTTTCTAGAAAATCTAGGGCAAACCATATTTCCCAGTAAATTACCTTTCTCTCCAAGATATGTCCTTTGAGCAGGTCTGAATTTGAGAGCAAAAATCCAGCCAATGAGCCAGCACAAAATTGAGAAGGTACCCAAGGATGAATTAGCACTGTCATATGTGCATGACAGAGAAATATATTTCTTTTTGCTGCTTTGCAGCTATATAACATGAAAAACTGTTGTGAAATGTAAACAGCTTCAGTTTCTCCAGCCCAAACACAAACACACAGAGGCTTTGACCAAAACCCCCATCTTTAACATGCCTTTTCCACAGTCAGAAGGAGAAGATGTGTGAAGATGTGTGAGTAGACGTAGTTTTCTTGCCCAAACTGCACTTGTCAAGAGCCAGTTTCAGAGAATTTTATGAAAAAAAGATTTCTCACAATTTCACTGACTCGGAAGAGGAGCTGGTTTCTGGTGCTCTCACACCTCCCTAATGGAGAGCAGCACCTCCACAGCTGCCAGTGAGCACAGTGAGGAAGTGTGCACATATTTGGGATTCATCCCTCAGCAACCCCTGGCTTCCTCTTGCAGCCCACAACCCACAAGGAGCACCAGAGCACCAATATTTCTGTGCCTGATCCCCTGCTTACAAATGCCCCTTGTAACTGGGAACTGCTGGGGGGGACAGAAAGCCTGGCTCTCTAGATGGGATGGAGAATATTGGGAATATTTCATGGGTCTTGAGACCTCCACAGCCCTGCAGAGCAGAAGTTTCACATCCCTTCTCCATTCACACATCTGTCCCAAGACTAACTCTACTGATGCCCCGAACCTCCAGCCTCACAGAGCCTGATGCCACCCACATTTCCCATAAAACCAAGAAATAGTTACAAGGCCTTATTAGGCATACTTAGAGATACCACAAGAAGGTTCCAAGAAGTCTGAGCCCTTTCCTGAGTGCTGACAGACGTGTCTGAGTCACCTTGTTCTCTATCATTCTCTGCTGAGTCACTTCATCCCAAAGCACTGGCAGCAAGAGGAGAGCAAGGAGAAGGGGGAGCACAGCCAGCAGAGGGTAAGCAACAGGAGCAGAGGGCACCAGGCTGGACCTCATCCCAGCTCCTCTGACGTCTGTTCCTGGTGGGAAAAGTGCTCTGGGAACACAGCTTTCATGAGGGTCAGACAGTGACAGGAGAGAGAGAAAGATGTTGGTACCCAAACCCAAGCAGGATACTCGGAAAGCAACAATATTGTACCAAACTGAGACTGTATTTCAGAGTGGCCTCGTGCCAGAATATGTATGTGTGTGTGTGTGAGAGAGAGAGAGCACATGTGCACATGTGTACCAGCACTGCATGCACATGCACACACTGCACACAGTTTTGTTTGGACGAGCCGTGTTTCAGCAAAGTCAACAACAACTAATTGCAAACAAACTGCACTTTTACTCAGCCCCAAACCAGCTGCTTTCAAGGCTGTACCAGTGGGAAATAAAAGCATCACTGGCTGTTGCTACATGACCCAGTAACTTCAGATGCTGTACCTTCTGTTCCATCGCAGTGCTTTCCATTTTCTGGCCAAAATGAACACTGAGGTGCTGAGAGTCCATTCATCTACTTATTCAGGGCTCAGCACCACTTTTCAGGAGCACTATATAAATTCAGAAGTTGCCTGAAATAATAAACAACTGTGACAGGTACAGAAACAAAGCCTGTAGTTCTAAGGCTAGTGTTTCCCCCTCCAGAGAGGTTTTTGTTCCCCTGTGTCTGCAGGACAGAACATTCCAGTGATGTTTCAGCACTGATGGGCCCTCGAGCCTCAGCCAGGAGAAAAGTCAGCTTTCTGGCAGAAAACCCTGCATAGCTCCTGGAACTGAGTGAAGAAAAGGAGAAAAGATGAAATACTTTGTTTACCATATCATGACATCACCACCATCACTGGAGAAAAATGCAAGTTCATCTTTCTTCCTGGGGATGGTCTGTACAACCCGAGTGATTATCCCTGCAGGATAGCACAGCACTGTCCTTCCCCTCCACACCAGCACAGGCAGATGTGTTTGACCTCGTGGCCACCAGCTCCAGCAGGGTGCAGATGCAACCCACAAAGCTCCCAGAGCTGAATTCCCTTTGCAAGATGTGATGTTTTTCCTCTTGGTTGAGCCTGAAGGTGCACCCGGAGCTGCTGAGCTGTGCCATCCTCTGGGACAGCCCATGGACTCCGTGGAGCTGGGGAAGGATTTCTGCCCAGGAAAGGCTTTGTGTTGCCCACTGCTTTAATCATCAGCATGTGCTGACCCTCAGAGCAGGGCAGAACGTGCCCAGGCCTTTACAGAAAGCAAACCATTTCCTCCTGAGGAAATAGCCACTTCAGCTGGCATCTGTCACTCAGGTGCACCGAGGAGTTGGGGTTCTCTGGAAAACACCTGGCTACAAGGAAATGTTTGGCTTAATTCAAACATGTCTAGGTTAGCAAAATCTTTTTCATGTAGGGTTTCTTCTCCCTCCTTCTTTCACTCCCTTCCAGCCCTGTCCCCCCAAATTCCAGTTATTCTGTCATTTACTATATATCTGTTTCTGTCCTCTGGTAACTAAGCAGTGTTTGAAGATCTCACGGGACAGGTAAAGCCAGGATATCCCAGTACATCATATTTTACCTTTTTTTATTTCTTCCTGGTTCTGCTCCCATGGCCTCTCAACAAATCTGATCCATCAAAACCAGTTTTAGGCTTCATTACAAAGGGAACAGGGTCAGTTTTCTGCTGGAAAGAGGAGCTGCTGCTCCATTCTGGGAACAAAAAGTGTCTGAAAGTGTGCAGAGCTGTGTGACTGTTCTGACAACCAAAAATGCATTTTAAACACAGTGTTAAATGGCACTGTAGTCAGCTGAGATGTCCCTGCAGTGAGGATTTCTTCCACCTAACTGGAACTCAGATTGAGTTGTCAGAAAGCTCCAGTAAATCTTCCTACTTGCTCAAGACCAGAGCCAGGGGAGTGCTTTACTGCCCTGAGATGGAATGGAAAACCAGAGCTCCAAAATCCTTGCAAAGGGATCATCTCAGGAGGGCAAATGGTGTGGATCAGCTGAAATGTTCATTCTGTTTTTAATGTTACAGGCAACAGCAAAGCAAGATAAAACTGTTAAAAAAAAAAAAAAAATCCAGATCTCATGCTTTCCATATTTGAAACCACTTGGAAATGTTTTCAGGACTGGGAGATTTACTGAACTGGCCCTTGTACATACAAACACAGGCAGGTTATCTTAGATTAACATTTTCTGATTACAAAACCTAGTCAGAAAATTCCTTACCAAACATTTTACATAATTACAGCTGCAAGAAAATGCCAAAAGAAAGCATAAAGTAAAAAAAATCATGGAAGATATTCCCACCTGAATAAAAAATAGTGTTTTGAAACAGAAGTTCATTAAGATAGTGTTCCTGTGGAAGTCAGAGATCTGCTAGGAGCCCAGGCAAAAATGTGTTCAGGGGTAACAGCACCCAGTGCAGAGTTACCTCATCCCTAAGCTGCATGTGCCAGATGGACTAAAGATCATTTGGTCTCAGCAACCTCTTTTTTTATTATTATCTGGAAAAAAAACCCCTCTGCTGTGTGGAGCTTTGTCCTGGAAGTGAACAGAGCACCCAAACCTGGGGGAGCTCAAGGGATTTCTTCAGGCACTGCTGCCCACCCTCCCTGGACACAGCCCTGCACCAGCCCCAAACAGCAAAATAACCTGGGTCTGTGCATGCAGACAGGCTGAAAAATTCAGAAACACCAGCTGAAAAGGCCATTCCTTTGTGGGAATTCAAGGGGATTCAAGGGACAGTAATTCATTCAAATGTTGACTTGTTATTGGGCTGTCCTTCACAATTGCTTCAGGAGTAATTTTGGCCTCAACAGTTTCTTTAATTGAATCTGATTTAGATGGGAGTCCACCAGCACTTCATTTTTATTTGAATTTTATGATTCAATTTAGCATTTAGTTTCAGTTGCAATCTGATTTTATTGTACTTGGTCCTGGTGGAAAATGTATCCACCTATTAGCAGCACCACATAAATTCAGATGCTGTCTCAAGGAACATTCTCACACGTAGGAGAGCCTACATTTCATATATAATACACCTACTTGTTGATAAGGTTTGTTGCACCACTCAGTGCCATGACCTTTCCAGAGGAAGTATTGTTTCAGTGCATAATATGTCACAAAGGCAAAAAGCACTGTGACTTTTCCTGCAGCTGGGTTCTTTGGGGCTCATCCTCAGAGAGGTGGAGATGCTCCAACCACACGCTGGGTACTTGCTGCAGCACAAATGTTGATTTGAGAATATGTTCCTTCACCAAAGAACTGATATTCACATGTCTCCAGGGCTTCTTTTTGTATGAATAAAGGGCTCTGTTTCATAGATCTGTTTTCCCTTCCCAAGTAGGTTATAGATGCTGAAACAGCCCAGCAGTGGTTGCACTGCAATATTTGCTCCCTGAAGGCACTCAGAAGAGCTGCAACATTTCCACAAGGACTGAGCATTCCTGCTGCAGCCCCACCACATCCACTGCACTTTCAAGAAGCAAACTGAAGCCAGGAAGGTTGGGACTGTACCGTGGGGGACACTTTCCAGGCAGTGGGGATAGGACAGGGCTGCCTCAGAGTTTCCATCACCAGCTGCTTTTGCTCCACAAAAGAGAGAACAAGGGGAGGAGGTGACTCTTTAGGAGGCTTTTCTAGCCCTGTGATTTTACACTCACACCCACAATTTGAGTTTTGGGGATCTGCCTGCAGACAGGGTGAGTTATCAGACACATCTACACTGCTGCACCTCAACAGCAACCCCTGCCTGAGCTGCCTTACCCAGTGCTCAGCCTGGCTTCCCAGTGAGCTCCACTCTCCTGTGATCAGACAGAGCTGCCTGGCTTCAAGTCAGGATCACTGCAATAGAAAACAAGTAGATCATTCCAGATTCCAAGGCCTGCAGGCCAGATTACTTTTGAGCACTAACAAATTAAGAAGAAATTCAGGTTTAATTAGTTCTCTTTCCCCGCCACCCCCCCCCTTATAATCCAAGAGCTTTTGTAACGTCTGAAACTTTTATCAGAGTTGACAATGGTATAAATACCTCCCTGCCAGCTCCTAGAGTGCTAGCAAACAATCTTTCATCAGGCAAATGAACTCTTACAGACGGAGCAAGATATAAACACCCATATGTAAAGCACATTCTCTGGACTGGGTCCACCATGAGCAAAACCCTCCTGCTTCCCTGGAACCAGCAACACAAACTCCCTCTATACATCTTAAGTGTCCACAGTCCAAACAATAACACATTAGCATGCTCTTGACACTGCTGTCAAAATAAACATCTATTTATTAACATTCTACAAGGCATTATTTTTAAAAGAAATCAATCGAGCAATAATGTCAGAAAATAATATATATCCCTCTGTTCCAGAAAACAGCATCTCCCTTTTACTTAAGACAACATCTGGTCCAGATAACAGCTGCCAAGGGTAGAGCTAGGAGTCACTGTGATTGCTGTTGCTTGGTGGTTGCTGGAGTATTTTTGAGAGCAGCATTTTTCACTCTGTGGTATCACTGCCAACTATTCCCTGGGATCCCAGGAGGACAATGCATTCCCTTTCTGCTCTCACTGGGTAAATGGAATAAAGTCTGAACATGCTGTTTGCTCTCACCCATCAAACCTGCACTAAATATAAAAAGATATTAAAAGCTGCCTTCCCCTCTCTCTTTCTGAGGTGAAAACCTCCCCATCTTCACACAGGGAGACTTTTGCTGCCTTTTGTTCCCGTTGGTCAAGCAAATTTAAAGATATCAAGGAACCTCTTGAGAAAACCAAGAGAGGAAACGTGAATGCAAAGTGAACTTACAAACAAAAAGCTATTTTTAGTGTTGGGGGGAAGCTCTTAGCATTGGACAAACAATACAAGGAAGTTCCAGACACTGACTGCTAAGGAGAGCTAATATCCCCTTGTCGCTGCCCCACCTAGTCTGGATACAGGAATGCTGCTGGATTCTCAGGCTTCCCACCACCCCCAAATTATCCACCTTCCCCTCAGCACGGTGCAAAAGTTCAGGGCTTGGGCTGAGAGCACCTGGTTGGCTCACACACACACACACAGAGCCTCACCCTCCTGCTGGCCCAGGTGATTCAAGGTCACAGTGTGGCCCCAGCCTGGGCTCTGTAGCATTGCTGGGGGTGGCTGGTGGCACTTCCATTTCCAGTGCCACCAGATGTGGTAGCAGAGCACAGCTGGAAGCACCCAAAAGGCTGAGGCCAAAGAGCAAAGCAGGTCTTGTGCACTCCAGGCACAGAATTAGGACAGAGCAGCTGGGCAGAAGCAGGAGGAATGGCATGGATGGCCTTGGCACAGCCCAAAAAGGGCTTTCCTAAACATGGGGCAAAATGGATATCAATGGAGTCTCACTGGTGCTCAGCAACTATAGATTCAGGACATAGCTATGTCACTTGGAGAGCCTCCACAGATGCCACTTCTCCTCCTAGAATTTCAGCTCTCCACCTCCACAGGCAACACAAATAATATATTTGTCAATCAGTTATCAATGTGCAGGTCCTTTGGGGTGGAAAGCTTGTACACAGGAGTTTGTCCAGTCTGTTCAGTCCTTGCTCCAGCTGCATTCCTGTTTATTTATTCATTTGCAACCAGAGTGAGCAGTCAGTGGTCAAGAACAGCCAGACTTCCAAGATCAGTGAAATAAAACTACACATGAAGGACACTTTCCCTGGAGACTTCTCCCAGATCTTTGTATTTCCCAGAGACCTGAACCAGTGTTCAGGGAACAAAACACCCTGGGACAGAAATTTCAAGGAGCAGACAAGTTTTTACTTTTGCTGCTGGTTTTGCTGGGAGCTTACAAACACTTAAAGCCAGGAAAACTGTTAAGGGTCAATCACAGGCTGGATGCAACATGGAACTGCATTAAAAAATAGAAGCTATACAGGATTGCTCCAGTCCTTATGTGGCCCTGCTGCTTCTATAGACTCACAGGAGGTCAGTCAGGGACATTTTGCAGATCTGCCTGCCACAGGGACAGAGGGATATTTATTACATTGCAGCTAAGCCTCACTCAATGTGCCCTTCCAGGGACAAAATTCAGCTTTGTGCTGGGCCACAACAGAGAGAGTGTAACCAGCAGGTTGAAGGAAGTGGTTCTGCCCCTGTGTTCAGCACTGGGGAGCCCAAGTGTGGGTGTTGCATCCAGCTTTGGAATTCCCAGGACACAATCCTGAGGAAGGGGAGGGAGGCAGTGAGGCCAAAGCACATGGCATGGGGCTCTGTAGCTTCCCTGAGACTGTGAGCTAACAGAGATCAAACCTGCTCTCTCAAAAGTGCACAGCTAAAGATAAGTTGCAGCATGGAAGATTCAGATCAGCTACAAGGAAAAGACAATTTTACCCTAAGAATGGTAAAACACTTGGACAAGAACTCAGAAATCTTATATCCATGTATTCTTTCAGCAAATCTTTATCAGTTTCATAGGGAAGGTCCTCTACCCCCATCAAGCACTCAACTCTCTTTGACCTGCCTAGGTGTGTCTGGCCTGCTTCAGGAAATCTGCTTCTTTTTTCCTTTTTTTCTTTTTTTTCTTTTTTTTTTAATGACTCTTCTGTCACTGAATGAATCCCTTGGTCACTTTTCAAAGAAAGTCATCTCTGACTTTGGATTCTGACCCTCTCCTAGAGGTTTTTAAATCACTTTGTTCCACAGATATTTTGTCCTTCTTAAATATCACCTGTGGGAGAGGAGAGGGTTGTTGGTTGCTGCTTCTTTCGAAATGATTTTCACTTGGTAAAGAGTATATTGCAAAAATCTGCCAAAGAAAAAGTACAAATAATTTATTTCTGATCTGGCTCTTGGTTCCANTTTTTAATGACTCTTCTGTCACTGAATGAATCCCTTGGTCACTTTTCAAAGAAAGTCATCTCTGACTTTGGATTCTGACCCTCTCCTAGAGGTTTTTAAATCACTTTGTTCCACAGATATTTTGTCCTTCTTAAATATCACCTGTGGGAGAGGAGAGGGTTGTTGGTTGCTGCTTCTTTCGAAATGATTTTCACATGTTTTTTAGTGGTGTGGGGAAACACTGATTGCAAAAATCCACCAAAGAAAAAATACAAATAATTTATTTCTGATCTGGCTCTTGGTTCCAGTGCAGGGTTGGTCTGTATCTGCAGAGGGTTAAGGATTAGCTAATGGAAAACATTTGAGCAGCTCTGATATCAGAGTGGGGCAAACAGTGGGATGGAGCTCACAGCACTGCTGGTCACACATTGCAAATCACAGCCAGTGCCAGCCTCACACCCTGCATGTTTCTGCTTCTGGGCTGCACTGACCCCTGCAGTAACTCACCTCCCACTCCTGAGAATGCTCTGGGACCCACAGCTGACAGATCTGCAGCCATGCACCAGCGTCCCCCAAAGCTGCCCACTGGCACCACACGAGAAGGGGAAGCTGCTGTTTCAGAGCAGGCACTCCCAGCTCCAGCAGTGAGGAGGTTTGGAGGAAACTGCACTGACTCTGAAACACTCTGGCTGTGGATTTGTTCAGCTTTTTGAGAAGAGAGATTGCTTGGTTTTCCAGCATGAGTGAGCTCTCTAAGTATAGTAGGGAGTGGTGCTCCAGCACAAAGGTGCTGCAGCCTAAAAACTAAAATACACTGTGAACAACAAGACACTCACAGGATCACACAATTCTGGGATATTGTCTGTCTTTTATCATCTCTTTTCTGCCCAATTCCATGGGTCTGTAATGCAGCACTGGCTTGAGGCACTGTTCCCTACACACACCTGGGACTGCTCCCTGCAAAAGCATCTGTGCACCCAGGGGAGCCCAGATGTTGGGCACAGCTGGCACCCACATTAGGAGAGGCTCTTGAAGTTGCTGTGGAATTTGACCAGTGTTGAAGCCAAGAGTGGAGTGGAAAAATGCCTTCTGCTCTGTCTTATGCTTAAATTCCAAAGCTGCACCTCACTCCTCTCTGTTCCAAAAAGAAACAGCAGTGCCACAACCATAATTCAGTGCAGCTGCTGTTGAACAGTGCTGGGGAGATGTAAAAACTGGTGTTACTATGAGCACACACTTCACCTTTAGGATTAAAGTTTCCTTCCACTAACATGCAAAACTCACTCTTTCCCTTTTTCCTCCAAAGATGAGCACAGCTGGTGGTGCAGGTACAAAGGAGCCCAATGGCACTGATGTCAATGGAAAACCCTGACCCCACAGCACTGTGCTGATTCTCAGGGGCTCACTGAGCTGTGCATCACACCCAAGAGCACACAGAGCCCCTCTGGCAGGGACATGACACCCCATCTCCCAGGACACCATTTGCTTCTTATCCCCAGTGGTACCTCCAGGTCTGTGGCTACAGAGAGTGATGAGGCAGCTGCTGCCACAGTCTCTGGGGGTAAGGCAGCAGGAATTGTGTGGATCAGGCCCACAGCCCTGTCTCAGAGGTTGGCCAGCACCAGCTGGGTCAGGGGAAGGTGTGAGGCACCCACGTGAGGCAGCTGTGATGCCTCGCTGCAGCCTGCCAGCCTTAGGAAAAGATGGAAACAAATGAGTTTGTAACCTTTTGTCAGCCTGTCCCGAGGATGTAACTTCACAAATATTTAGGTCAAATGGGGCACACCCTGTGCTGCACAGAAAGAGAAGGGAAGAGAACCCAGGGCTTCAGCTCCCAAATGCCACACTCTGTGTGCTAGATAAGATAAGCTGGTGACAGTCACTCGCTATCACTGTGGCTGCTGCCCTGCTGGCTCAGCCCAGGAGCTGAAGGTGGCTTAGGACAAAAGTGAGGTGAATTCTCACCAGAGCAAGCCATCATTTTCAACCTGACAGTAACAAAAAATCTGTAGTTAGTCAAAGAAAAGCAAGGATGAACACAAGCTAAACTAAGCTCCTCTCTTCTCTGGTGTTTTTAAACTCAATACAGTTTGAATGAGGGATTCACCAGTGGGAAAATCCTGCCTGAATTCATGGGAGTGCACCCACTTTAGCCATCAGTGCCCAAAAGGTCACAATAATGTCCCCACAAGCATATTGTAAAGGTGAAAACCAGGTGTAGAGGCTTGTGGCTCCTGTCTTATCCCAGATTCCTTTCTTATGCCAGTCTGCTCCTGGCTGAGACAGGAGTTGGTGAGTTCTGCCAGGTCCCTAGCCAGAGCCAAGAAGCACTGACAGCCACAGGCTGCTTCTTACTAAGTCATGACAGGTTTCTCAGGTATCACAGGAAGTATCACTAAGGTTCCTAATTGCCCTGGAACTCGGTTTCCTCGTGGCAAAGCCTGACTGGGATAAATCTGTCTCAGCAGTGCCTGGGGCTCTCATCCTGCTCATGGAAATGGGTGTCCACTGCCATTCCAGTACATGATGGAGGGAGGATATAACCTGGCCACAGGGATTTGTCCTGAGGGCAGGGAATTAGGCTGGCTGCAGCTTCCCTGTGCTGCTGGTCCCTTCCCTGCACTGCAAATCCTGACCTGAGCACTGGGCAGGGCAGAAACCTGTCAGCAAGGTGGGACAGAGGCAAAAGCAGATGAAAGCTCCTGCTCTGCCCCAGTCTGAGCAAAGGGGAAGGGAAATCTCTTCTGTGGTTTGGCACAGAAGGGTGTCCCGTGTCCTTGGTGTCCCCAGGGTGGCACATGACCACAGCAGAGACATCACACAGCTCTGTGAAAGGGACAAAGGCCAGCTCAGAGGCAGCCTTGAGAGCTGGCAGCCTGGCCCACAGCTCTTTTCCTCCATCAGCTGTTCATCATTTGCCTTGGCTGTGTTAATTCACACATTTCTCTCTCCCAGCTCCCATTGTTTCCGAGCAGGGCATTGTCATGGGGCCAGTTCTATATTTATGACAGGATGTCAGCCTAGGCTTGCAGTTGCCTCCTTTGAACTGGATACTTTTACCTTCTATGTTGGCAAGGCTGCAATTCAACAGAAAGGTAGAAAAATAAACATATGTTTATTTAAGACACGTTTGGTTGTATCGAAAGGCACAAGTGGCACTTCTTCCTATTGGCCCTTCCACCCTCCCAGCCAGGAGAGCACAGGTTTTTTTCATGGCATAAACAAAAGATTATTTCCTAAGAAGATTGAGAGTTTCCTTTAAAGGAAAACAAAAAGGAAAAAAAAAATAGAAAAAGAAAAAAGAAAGGAGGAAGGAATCTGCAGAATAGCCCTTAGGAAGTTGCAGCTCTAGAGGCCCTTTAGTCCCTTACCAGCAAAAGATATTTAAATATAGCATGGCCTGCCCAGAGCACAGCCTGAGAAATGCCATGGACCCAGCAAAGAAACCACTCTGCAGCCAGGGCCAGAGGGTGCCAGGCTCCAGGCTCATGCCCCTTACCCTGCTGAGGGCCCAGGATCTGCAGCCAGGCCTAAGAGCTGCATCTTTGAGTTGGCTGCTTCAAAAGGTTTGGATATGATTTATTGCGTTTTAATTTGCACATTTTTTTGCAAATTAGGCAAAAATTTGCCTAATTTTTCGTTTGTGCATCAAAGCAGTCAAAGCAGGCATGAAAAAGCCTTTATCCACTGAAAGATGCTGCCAGCCAGCTTCAAACCAGACCCAGGATATGAAGCACCCACCTCCTCTGCCCCTCACCCTTGAGCCACCAGGATCTCTGTGTGCTCTTTAGGAAAGGAGATGATTCCAGGAGATTTGAAAAGCTCCAACCTCATACTCCTTGCAGTGCTTTCTCAAGACTGCTCTCAGCTATGAATAATTTCTATCTGTTGTTTCTTGGACAACCAGAGCTCTGTGAAGTTATGCTTGCATGAAATACTCCCCCTTGCTGAGATCATGAACCTTCATGTTCAAATGCAGCAAGTTAGAAAGTGGGTCAGAAACTTCTTCTCAAAATAGCATTTTTTGGAGGCAAAACTAAAATGTTTCAGAGCCCAAGTGCCATTCATGCCTCATGGGAGATGCAGCTCTGCATCACATCCCTGTTTTTGCAATGGGTGAGGAGTGAACTACATTTCCTCTGACAGGTTGTGATCTCCCCAGGCAGTGAAAAGGGTGATGCACCAGTGACAGGAATGGCTGGGAATCCACCCAAGCAGCCTGGCCACTGATGGGAATAGGGACATGTGCAGTCAGGACTGGAAGACCCATTAATGAAATTTCAAGACACAAATGTTTCATCTGGGTCAAGATCACTGTCATAGTTTCCATTGGGATCAGCTCACTTCCTGGACTGAATTTACCTCTTTCCCCTTCATCTCCCTGGAAAGTGTCTCTCTTTGTGATGGTGGAGTTAGCCAAAGCTGAGCCTTCCAGGCAGAATGTGGGCAGGAGTGTTTTGTCCAAGGTTAGTTTGGAGCTGTCCTCTGTCACCACAGCCTCCAGTGGAGGCTGTACCTGCTGTGGGAACTTGGTGCTCCAGGACACTCTGACCTGTCTCCCACACAATTTCCAGAGCACACACCAGTATTAACTGCATTCAGCTGTAATGAGAAGCTCTGAAATAACTCAGGCTCTCTGGCAAGACACTTCTGTTGTAACAACAGGCTTTGGCTGTGGATTTATCTGCCATGGATCCTGCATCCCACACAGCACAGGGCAACTACAGCAGGGTGAGCCCTAGAATGCCATAATATAAGCAGGAAGGGCTGTAATTTGAAGACTTTCCCACAACAAGTAAGTAAAACAATCTCCTCTTTCAGAAGGCAACATATTTCTTGCATAAGGGTCCTTTAAAACAATATACAGAGCTGCTGAACAGGAGTCATGGGGGGACCCTCTCAGATCCTCAGTTCATTCTCAGATTTAGCTGATAGTTTCTCTCTGACTGCTCTAATTCATGCAGAGGAGCTCCAGGTTTTATTTGCAAATGCAGAAAAGGCTGCACATCCCACTGGCTGTTTCCTGAGCCATTTGCAAGGATAATGGTACTGACATAGAAGTCTCCACAAATCCATTTCCCACAATAAGAGACTAGGAGACCATGAAAAAAAAAGGTGAATAATGATATAATCTAGATATAAAGACACACCAGTAAATGGCTACTAATATATTTTGCAATTACATTGATAAGGCAATATCTAATACCAAAGCCACACTTTTAATGTCAGAAAAAGGCTTTCAATGTGCAAGAAGCCTTTGTTAATCTCTAACCCTGAGAAAATCACTACTGGTCTTCAGGGAGATGCACTACACAGAAAACCCTCTGTGGGTTACATGTCACAAGAGCTTTGGAAACCTCTGTCACAATTGGGGGGGTTCTAGCACAGGGACAGTGACAAAAAATTACCTTTGTTTGATGCCTAAGTCCTAAATACTGTTAGTCTACTGCAATAGCCAGAGATGCTGCAGGTCATGACAGAACCAGCAAGACCCAGGGTTTTGTGGATGGGATCACAGTGTCCAAGAAAAACCTCACAGCCCATCCAGATCGAGCCTCACTCTGTTAATTCTGTGCATTGTGGCTCGGGAAGAGGATGTTTCTGAAGGGGAAAAGGGATCTTTGAGCACTGGGTTAAAGATCCTTTGACTATCCAAAGGTGAGCTAGATGAGAAGACTGTAGAAAAACATTTCTCACTCACTTATAGGATGGTTTGGGTTGGGAGAGATCTGCCACAGCCAGGGGGCTTCAAACCCTGTCCAACCTGGCCTTGAACACTTACCTTTAACAGGGACTAAAAAACCATCATGCTTGGCAGAGTGCAAGCAGAAGAAACAGAGTAGGAAATAACAAGGCCCAGCACTTCTGTAAGGCTATATTTCATTGCTGTACACTGAGTTTGGAGCAGTGGAAACAACACAAGCTGTGCAGCAGAAATCAGTCACCATGGGCGCTCCTACTTCATCAAGTGCTTCAGACAAATTTATGGCTAATCAGGAACATGACATTATTGTGCCCAGCCAAGTGCAGATTTGGGCTTGCATAAAACTTTCCTTGTCATTCCTGAAAAGGATTTGCTGCAGTCTGTCACTGTTCAATAAACAATTCCACGGCCAAGATCTCAGTGCTGCCGCATCGGGTCCTGATGATCTGCACTTTCCTTACAGAGAACCAGAGAAAGATGCAACAACAAACACATAACAAACACATGGCCACAGCCCTTTTGGGCTGATGGGTTTCCAAAAAGGGGCAAATGTTGATTACTCGTGCGTGTTATTTTGCCTACAGAGCTAGGAGTCATCCAAAGTCGAAAGAAGCCAGTGAAAAATCTCCCTCTGGATTCGCTGGACTTTGCATCTGCCTTAAGAACATCAGACAAATTTAAACTACCACCCAAGCATAGGCTGTGTTTTGGAGAAAGAGAGACAACTAGAAAACATTCTAATTCACCAGTCTTGTGATTTTGCTTTATATTTTTGTTAACAAATTTTCTCAGTTATTAAAAAAAAAAAAAGATTGAACAACTGGTCCACTGATGTTTCCTCTTCATTTTTTATAAAAAAGAGTTGCTGGGGTACAGGTGCATTGCCTTTACAGCCATTTTTCCTGATTTCACATTTCTCCAAGCCCTTGTTTTCCCTGTCCCTCTTGTTTGGCTGGTCACCAGTCTGGCTTTTCTGTGACGCCACACTGAGCATTCCTCATTTAGACACAGGGAGGGGCTGGAGAAGACATCTGGTGATTTTCATCCTGCAGATTTAACATGAAAAGGGAATTGGGAAAAGAAAAGGTAGCCTTTCTCAGGCCATATCCTGCAGCAGCCAGGGACCCACCTGGTCCCTGGAGAGCATTAGAAAATCCTCAATGTTTTGCAAACTCATGAGCTGCCTCACACAGCCCCTGAAGAGCAGGGAAGAGCAGAGCACAGTTAGCTCCAGTCAGCTACTCCCTAACTCTCACAGCTCCAGTGGTCATACTCCTAGCAGAGAATCTGCCCAGGGCATCCACCAGCCCTGGGGCAGGGAACAGAACCAGATCTCCCCTCTCTGCACTGCTGGAGCTTGGGATGACAGAGGAGGAGGCAGTCTTGGAGGGCAGGGGCAGAAGGGCTTCTGTTGTTCTGACCCCATCTCACCAAACTCCATCCAACACAAACAAAATAATTGTCTTTTGCCATGGAGGAACAAACTCAACTCTTACAGGGCTTAAATCTCTTTCTACACTTTCCTTCTTAGAGAAAGGTCCAATGCCACATACATGGACTGGAAACCTTTTGTGGATGATTTCAGTGACTCAGTCTGGAGAAAGTTAGAGCTGTATTATGAATATTTCTCTTCCCTGAAAGTTTATTCAGCTGTAACTCTGAAAGTTATGTAAGGGAACAAGACAAAATTAGAATATTGGATAAAAATAGCACTAAGAGAAATGTTCATCTTCCTCCAGCATTTTGAGGCCACTTTGGGGTCTTTTCTGACTCTTCACCTAAAGCAGCCCTTGCTCTAAGCTGGCATCTGACTGAATGCCATGGCATTTGCAATGCCCAGGCAAAAAGTCACCTAGGATGGTAACAGCCTGGTTTCACATCCATTTGTGGCAATGTCCATGGCTGTGCTTCCCAGCCCTCAGAGCTTTACTACAGAGCTTAAACCCAGGTCCTGACAGTGAGTCAGCACCGAGCTGTCAAACCAAGCTGAACCCTCCAGGAAGCAGAATGTTCTCTCTGCATACTTTTTGTACCACTCAGTGCATTACATAAACTCCCAACGGGGAGAGCCATAGCAATGCTTTGGAAGGATGCATTTATTCCAGCAGTAATTCCAGCATTTAAACTTTCTGACAGCTGCTGTGAACAAATATGCAATAAAAATCAAAGCCAATTCAAAGCTGGTATTCAGAGGTGGGAGACTACACAGGCATTTGGGTTCTGGGCCATGCTGTGCTTTGTTTAGCAGTCAGACAGTGTAGAGGACTGCAGCATCCCTTTTCCACACTCAAGTCAAGCCCAAGTCACTTTGGCTTCATTTTCCAAGCTTGGCTGTGTAAAGCTAGAGCTCTGTCTCCCATTATCTGAGCATTTGGCTGCCATGGCCTAAAACATGACTGGCCCATGACAAGCAGCTTGTAGGAACAAGGAATTTGAGCATCCTCAGCTGTTCCAGCTCACACCTTCCCTGCTGCTGCAAGCACCAGATCCTCTGTCAGAGACAGTGACCGAGAGCTGAGGCCAGGAAAAGCTCCAGCCACTGCCAGGGCCTGTCTGTCAGGGCCCTTGGGCATCCACACAATGCTGCTATTCACGTTGAGTAGAAATAAAAGTAGCCTGTGCTGCAGAGGTCCTGAGCTCGCTACCGTTCCCTCCCGGAATCACAGGAAAATGTGGATCGGGAGAGACCCCTGGAGGTCAGCTAAACCAGTCTTCCACAAGGACAACCTGACACTTTTTTAGATGAGCTCATGATGACAGACTGCTCCAAACCTGAGCCAGGTGACACGAGGCCAGCAGAAAGAACCCATGGGCTCCTGTGGAGAAGGCACAGCCTCCCTTACAAGTTACCCAAAGCAGAGATGGCAGCAGAACTTGCTCTGCTCAGAGCTTTTGGGGCAAGTCAGGGACATTTGCCACGTGCCACCTGCCCACATGAAGTGGTAAGAGGGACCCCACATGTCAAGGAGCCTTACTGACTTTGGGGAGTTACATGTGACTGGCTCACTTAGCCAGATTACATTGAATTCCTGCTGTTTACAGCACTCAGGAGGGAATTCCAATGATTCCTCCCTCAAAAGAGCTAAAAGTGTGCTGTGTCCACAGCCAGCAAAGTGGTTCTTGAAGCAATCACCTCTCCACAGCTGTGCACTACACCCTTCAAGCACAAATGGTTGCTGTTTCTACCCTCAGTAGGGTGACCTTTGGAGGGTCTGTGTTATCTGCAGGGGTAAATAAGGGTTCCTACACAGAGAGTCTGGATATTTTGTTAAGCAACAGGAGGTTTGTACCACACAGCCACCAAGATGGACAATCTGACCCCTTGCTTTTATTGAAGCCCTTCTTTCAGTGACAGCAAGCATCGAGGTTATCATGCTGCTTATGCCAGCAGTCAAATTTATTGGTTTTCTAGAGAGATCTATAAAAACTTTCAGGTTTCAGGGCCTGTCAGGACACAAGGACTGCAGCTGGTCAGCTGTGGAAATACTTTACTGTCTTTGACAGAAAATGCCATTTTCTATAATGGCATTTTCTATAATGGCATCTAATATCTGTAATCTTCTGTTCTCTTTGTCTCAACAACCTGTGAAAGAAGAAAGAATTCGTGCAAGATCTCTTACTGTTCTGAGCTGCCTTGCCAGCTTTCAGTACTTCTGCTGAGCTGGTTGAAAGAAAAATATACACAGCAGAAAAGGATCCGTCAGTAGAACAGGGAGGAAATTGCATCCTGGAGCAGAGAAGGCTTTGAGTGATGTTGTCTTCAGTCTCCTGTGAAGCCAGGAAATTTATGACTCTTTCCAAGCCCAAACTTTGCCCACCTAAGCTATCAGACCACATTATAGTTTCCAACAGTTTTGCTCCCTCCTTCCCTTGATCTGGTTCTTCCCATGACTCCTTGTCAGCTCTCCCTTGTCATTTCTGCCTCCTCTTGGATTTCCAGTATTTGAGGCTGGGACTGTTTTATCTTTGCAATACATATTAGCAGAATCAAATAACTACACCACAAAAAACCTGGAAATCCCCAAAGGCAGCTGACTTATCGCCTGCGTTACATTTCCAAACCCTTTGCAATTTGAGGAGCAAAGGTCCTTGTTGAAATGCTCACAGTGGTGTGTCTTCTGGGACTGACATTGTTACAGAAGCTTCTGGAGGAACTGGATTCATCTGTGCTCTGGGGCAAGATTAGCACAGCAGGTGTATTCCCTGTCTCCAGCATCTTGGATCCTCTCCAAGCTGATTTCCATCCTCCCCATTCCAACGAAACAGTGATCACAAGGGTCACTGATGGCATTTTCTTGGCCAATTCTCTATTCTCTTCCACTTGGGCCTCTGTTTGTGACACCTTTACATCTTGTCTTCCATGACCCCCTTCTCCAACATTTCTCTCCTGGAGATGCTTTGCATATTGAGCAAATGAAGGGACCTTCATTGGTAATTGGATTGAAATCAAAGAGGGGTGGGGGTGTGCTAGTTTGTAATTTTCTGCTTTGAACCAAACTGTCATAGGAACTTCTAATAGTGTATTCTGGATTATCAGCCTGAAAGCAGCAGAGTGACCCCAGACCCACATTCTGCATGTGATTAAGCTGAGGGACAGAATAGAGCAGCACTGGAGGTACAGTTCAGATCTCTGCACTTGCTGCCCTTGCTCCAGGAAGCCACCAGGTTGAGCCAGACTATTGACCAGAGGGAAATTCCTTCCAAAACTGAGCTTGCACAGCCCCATTCTCAATCAGGAATGCAGGTTTTCCACCCACTGCAGGTTCCAGAGCCACATCTCTGGACAGCTTTGACAGATCAAATGGGGCAGCTCAGAGGAAAGCCTAGCAGATAGCAGCCACATAGGTAATCCCAAGGGACTCCCAAAAACCCCTAAAACTGCAATGCAAGTTTTCAAGGAGACCATATAATAGAGGAATGATGTGCAAACAGCACAGATTCACTCAGCAGGAGCTGAAGGGCAGTGACATCCAGCCACCAATATCTTGATGATCACAAAATCACAGAACAGGTTGGAAGATACCCCAAAAGACAATCTGGTTCAAGCTTTGATGGGAAAGGGAGCCCAGACAAGACTATGTAGCACCTCAAACATCTTCCTGGGGAAGTTTGGCTGATTCTCCTCATGATTTTTCTTCTTACTCTTATATCAAGATGATGGGATCACCCTGCCAACAAGGAAGGCCTTTTCCACTCCCTAGGATTTATTACTTGACAATGACAATCCAAACAATGTGAGGGATTGTCTAATTTTTCTGCTGCTTTTTCCTACTGTCCATTTCAAGGCTGTGGAGCAAGATCCACCCAGGTGCAGATGTCAAAAGCAATATTAAGAAGGTCATCTCTGGTCACAGGCAGCTCTAATTGCCAGAGGTAGTGGGATGCAGTCTTTTCCTTCGTCTCAAAGCACAGCACTTGAAATATCCTGTAGGATATTGCTGTAGGATACAATGCCAGCTACAGCATTTCTCCCCTAGTTTTTGGGAAGAGGGCCAGGCAATCACCACAATTAGTCACACATTCCAAATGCAGTCCCCAGGCTTGGTTTCAGCCTCAAGCCTGTCCTTATGTTAAGGATGAGGCTACGATCTCCACCCCAAAGAGGGTCTTTGCCTCAGTCACACACTATCAATCAGTCTGGCTCTCAGCAATGAGGAAAGATGCTTTCCTTCCTTCCACCTTCTATTTGGACCTTCACCTTCCCAGTGGGATCGTTTTACTGGGTAAAGGAAGACAGAAATAGACAGAGAGAAGCATGTCAATATGTGCATTGAAGAGGAATTAAAAACAAAACATAATGAAATACCTGAAAGCACAAGGGACTTTGCTGGAAACTGGAGGAGAGAGGAAAAGAAGCAGCTATCACGGCTTTTACTGCTGCACATGGAGATAGTTTTGAAAAGTTTCTTCTCCCTGTCCTGCTTTCCTTCCCCTGCTTGCCCACTCCCCTGGGGAGGGGAAGGTAGAGAAGGTATCATTACAATATTAATCACCTTGAAAAGGGTAGAAACCCAAGATTTTAAAACCACTGCAAGAAGGAGAAGTGTCTTTAGGGGAAAGTTCAAACAGCTTCTTTTGCTTGAAGACTGCTGGAAACAATATGGCAATCATTAGTTTCTCTCTCCCCAGTTCAGGGTCGTTCATTTAATTCACACATGATGAACAACAGACATGCACATAGGTCCAACAGCAATATTAAGGTTGTCTCTCTTGCCAAGAATCATGCCACTAAAAAGCACATGTGTGAGCCCATGTGGGTCTGGAAAGGGTTAATGGGCTGTTGGGGCTCTCTTCTGCCCAGAGGTAAAGGAGGGACAGCAGTTCAGATGGAGAAC
The DNA here is from genome assembly GCA_013397555.1 of Urocynchramus pylzowi. Lineage (NCBI taxonomy): Eukaryota > Metazoa > Chordata > Aves > Passeriformes > Fringillidae > Urocynchramus > Urocynchramus pylzowi. The sequence continues at coordinate 1,660,509 of VZRH01008443.1, read as the reverse complement.
ATGCTTCACTCTCACAGTGGGACTATCCATGGACATGTCAAGATGAGTTGTCTGGGAGGGTGGAGGACCTTGTCACCTTCAGCTGAGCCAGCTGCACTCACTAGGGCTGTGGCAAAAGCCTCCTGGAATGCATTTATATCCTGTTTATTGGAAGGACAGCATCAGACCTGGTGTGGAGGTACGAGAATCCTCAAGTCCAGCCTGGTTTTTTGGGTAAACCCTGAAGCCTCACAAGAATGTTTAGCTTAGGCTTCACTGCCCATTCTTGAATAGCTCCAGGAAAACTGGGTCATTTTTTTACCCTTATGGGGGAATATCTCTGGTGACAACCAGCCCTTGCTGCCCTCAGACAGGGTAGATTTCCAAAATGACAGCTCCCTTTCTACAGGGACCAGCAAACACTTGGGGCAGTCTGCAGGGTTTTCAGGACAGCCCTGACTGCAGCAGCTGCCTCTGCACTCTGCAGTAGAGTTAAAATGAAACATGCCATCCTGACAGAGAGTCTCCTGTCCTCTGACAGATCACTACAAAAACAGAAGCTGCTGTCTGACCTGAATTCTTTCTTGCATCTTCCCAGTGCCATGTGCTTGTTCTCCACACAAAGAGTCTGTGCCACTGAATTCTTGGTGTCGTTCTGACCCGGAGCAGTGAGCCCTGTAGCATAAAAGTGATTTGATTTTAACCAGAAGCCTCTGCATAGTGGAGGAGGATATTTCCCACTCTGGCTCTGGCACTGTCTGCTTGGTGACCTTGAACAGGTAGTGTTGTCTTTCTTCATCTCTTTGTTAAACAGAGACACTGGCACTGGTGACTCCTGTGAAGCACTCTGAGTGATAAAAAGCCAGGTGTTGACATTATTGTGCAGCGAGCATTTACTCTCATCTGCTTTAAATCTCTGCCTCCTTCATTTTCATTGAATAACCCCTTTGTTCCTGTATTATGAAACACTGTAAGTAGACTCACAAGTGCTCACAGGAGTGAAAAGTGGTCACAGACTGATGGTGAGCCCCTCCTGCAGGGCAGGACTGCCAGGGGTGAAACCCCAGCCCTGTCGACCCCGGTGGGAATGCTGCCAAGGGGGTGACTACTTTATTGCTGATTCACAGCAAATGATAGCAAGAGAAGCATTTCATAGCACTTTCTAATCTGCTTCTTGAGGGTTTAGTCATCCCAAAAGTCACTATGAATAAGGATTACTCTTCCCTTTCAACAAATTGATCTCTCATGCAAAACTCTGCCCAGTTAACGATTTCTTCACTGCTTGGTGGGGGTTTTTGTTTTTCTGGTGAAGTTACCACCATCTGTGGCCAAACAACACACTCAGGCCCAGTAACCTTTCAGAAAGATGACAGATGATTTCTGCTGCTCATTTCATGTGGTTTTTGCCCAGTACATTCTCTGAGGAAAAGAAGAAGGTGCCAAAACTGAAATAAGAAAGATAACATTGGTAAATGTCAGAGCTCCCTGGTGAGTGCAGAGATCTCAAAGACTTGGGAATGCTGAACAGATGACTCACTGGGAAGGGTTGCCACACGTCCTGTTTTTGACAGATGGGACACTGACTAATTGCATTTAGGATCCTAATGGCATTATAGTAGCATCTAGAGGCCCTGATAGTGAAGGTGATGACTTTTGGGGCTTTGTGGGGTAGAAATTATCATGCAGGATAAGAAAACTGGATTTAATGTAAAACTTTGAGGCCAAATCCTTGTATGAATATTTTGGAGTTGCTTACATCCAGGGCCTGGTTTACAGGTGCTGAAGGGCATCTTCCTTGCTGAAAAGAGAGATTTTGTCATAGTTATACCTATGACAAAACATAGGTATAACTATGACTGGCAAACACACCAGTTCTCTTTTGAAATGCTATATATATTTTTCCCATTCCTTGTAGAGCCTGCTACATCTTCCAATCATGTGGATCCACACTTCACACCTGTCCTGAGCTTAACTGGAAAATGCAGAGATTTTGCCTTAGTCCGTGGACAGATTTCAGAATTATTTCTGTTTGGGTCACTCCAAAAGCAAGTTGGTTTTGTTTGTTTTATTTTATTTCTGGCATTGAAAAATATGTCACGTTGAAAAATTAGATATCATTTCCAAGTGAATAGGCAATGTATCCTCTATGTGAAATGCTGAAATCACAATCCAACTTTCCCATATTTCCCTCTGCATTTTCAGCCAAAACCACTGGCTGAATGCAAAAGTACACGAACAGCCCTAAATCCCACCCTATTTCTAACTGAGTTCACTATTCAACAAATAAATAAAGCCATGCAGCTCTCATGTAATGATGCTTGTGATGACATTTTCCACATTCTGCTCCAGATCTCTATGTCATTCATCCCACCACGAGCTAGTGTAATGTACCCTCCAGCAGGATGAAGAGTTTGGAGTCTGCTACTGTCTGTGAACTAAAACAGACCTGGAGTGAAATCCTGACCTCAGACAATAGCAGCTTTGCCACCAGCAGAAGTGGGACCAGTTTATCAGCCCAGGATTTCTAACTCAGGCATTAGAGGCTTGTATTTTTGACAGTTTTAATCCAGAAGCCCTGAGCTCGCTACCATCATCTGTGGGTGTGATTACATGGGCAGACAGGATAAAGCTGAAGTGCTCAGAGTATTTCTGCTCCACTTCTGCTCCCAAATTTGAATCTGTCACTCATCTGGTCCTGTCCAGCCAAATAATTGTTCTTCTGGGGACAAAGTCCCATGGCAAACACACCCCCAGTGCCCTCCCATTTAACATGGTGCTGAAGGAATACCAATTTGTCCACTTCCCCCTCCCCTTCTTATCCAGTTGAAATAATAAATATTTTTCCCATGATTTATTGGATTTCAGTTTGTTGAAAAGATCCTCCAAACAAATGAAGTTTTAATGGCAACAAACACCAGCCGTAGCGCATTAGAAAATATAAACAGCAGCAGAGACCATTAAACAAAAACCACTTTGGATACAGCTGACACAGTGCTCAGCAATCTTCACCTCCCGAGGCCAGGGCACAAGACAGAGGGTCACAGAGAGTCCCTCACTGGAAAAGAAATTTGGAAGCATCACGGATTTGAGTCCTTTGGATGCTGACAGCTGCATGAGAGACTTTTGGAGTGACCAGTCCAGACTTTGGGCTACTCAGGACCATAGGCAAGACCTGAAACATTGAATCCCAGAATGGTTGAGGCTGGAAGCGACCTTAAGGACTATTTAGTTCCAACTCCCCCTGCCCTGGGCAGGGAACTTGGCACAAGGATCAGGCTGCTCAGAGCCCCAGCCAGCCTGGCCCTGATGAAGGGATCCATTCTAGAGAGGAAGAGCCAAGGCAGCCCCCACACTCTGATCCCTTCCTTCTGCCATGCCCACTGCACACCCCCTTCTGGGAGCCCAGTCCAGCCCTCCAGCTCCCCTCCTCTGTCTTGTGCTCTCCCCTAACAAAGGGCTCAGGCTGGAGCTCCATCACTGCATGAACACCTGCACAGCCCCTGTGGTGGGGCCAGCCAGCACTGCCTCACAGATGAGCAGGCTGCCCTGAGTGACCCTCCCTGCAAGAAGGGCTGATGTGCACCTCTCCAGGGAGAAGTAATTTGGGTCATTTTACCCTGCTGTGGAAGATGGATGCACCACCTGTGCACAGGTGAGAGGAGTCAGCACAGGCTCGGTGCCACAGAGCAATTGTCACCCCTTCCAGGGCACATCTAGTGTGTTCACAGCCTGTCTGGTCTCCTTCTCACATCTGCAACATCTCTCTCTCTGCAAAGGTAGAAGGCAGTGAAGTGGTCACAAAGTGAGTTCTGGGTGCCTGGGTTTATTCTCAGTACACCCCTGGTTACCCCCCTGTCCTCCCATCACACTGGCCTGGTTGTGCAATCACTCTCAGAACCAATGCTGTCAAAACAAACAGATCCCTCCACTGCTTCTAGCAGGATGATCTTTTTCTGACTCATTTTGACAGTATCAGAGTAGAGAGGGAGCACTGGCACAGCTACATCTGCATGCTGGAGGCTGGAGCAGGGCGAGATCAGGTGGAGAGACAAAACTCTCCATTCCTTCAGAGCAGTCACAGCAAAGTCCAAGCAGAAAGGGATCAAGAAGAGTTGTCCAGCAACACAACATTTGTCAAGTTTTAGGATGCTTCTGCACAAATCCTAAGGTCTCATCTATCCACAGCCTTTTCTTAACTCATAGATGCTATTCAAAACAGCCTTGATGAATGCACAGCTGGGTTTGCCACCTTTTATTCAAACAGGGGAAGCATGGACCAGTAATGTGTTCCAGAGACTGGAAATCAGGATGTTTTGATTTGAGATAAAGTACAAAACATGTGTGAGTGACCAAAGACACCCTGCCTGAGCCTTTCAGGAAATAAGTGATTTAAGACATTTTACCATAAGAGCAAGAGTTTACTGTCAATAAACCATTGTTTACTGTCTACACAAGAGCTGTGACTACTACTTTATTCAAACATTCATATTTTGTCTACTTAATCCATTCCAAGTCACTGCAAACAATTTCCCTTTCATCAGCCGGGGATGCCTGGGAAAGGATCCTGTCTGTCTGCATGGAATCCAAGCTGCACCTTGACATTCCCAGCATGTCCAGGGCTCCAACCTGCCCCTCCAGCCCTGCATGTGCACTGACCTGAGCAGTCACCTCTTTCCTGCTCCCTTTCCCAGCTCCAAGGGCAACCAGCAGGATTCACAAGGCACTTTTCCAAGGCCATGAAATGAAGTCCACCTTCCAGGAGTGTGGCCCCTGCCCATGCAGCTCATGCAAACTTCACACTTCAGCTCATGTCTGGAGCTCCCAGTCTGAACCTACATAGTACCAGCATGGTTCAGATGCCAAGTCATGAAAAATAATGAGTTTCATTTAAATAAAAGCAACCATAAAGCCCACAACAATCCACAGCAAAACTCTAGTTCTACCATAGTTCACCATAGAAAGGCTGAGCCCACTGGGAAAAGCCATAATCCAGCTGATTGTAAACCACATACCAAATACTCACAATCAGATTTATTTCATGGTTTAGAAAATCACTAAGTCATCACTATGAGCACCACGCTGAGCTGTGTGCTGAAACACATCATAATCAAACTGCAGCAGATCAGAATTGTTCCAGGAATGAACAATGTCAGGAGCACAAAGTGGCCAGTGTGGATTTGCAAGAGATTGTGCAACAATGGTTGCAGGGCAAAAAACATTCATTTGTCTGAATTATGAGCAGGTTAAATTCATTTTTAACTGAAGATCAGGACAGGATTCCAGTTAAGGAGAAGGCAGCAAAAAGGATGAGGTAGGTAAATGAAGTTAATAAAAAAAATCACTTATAATGGCAAGGGAGAAAAATAGAGAAATCAAACTACATTCACTGAGGAGGATGCAGATATAACCAGAAACAGCTCAAGGTTCTGTGATGAGCAATCCCACACTGGTAATGAGCCTAATCAAAAGCCCATCAAAATCAAGGTCTTTCCACTGACTTTGCCCTTCGTGACTGCACGACAAGCAAAACTTTTCCCATTACAGACTGTCTGCTACAAAATCTTTTCTGTTTCTCTACACATTTTTCCACTGTTCTTAATAAAGTCATTTTCTTACATTATGTTAATATTTAAAAAAAAAAAAAAAGAGAAACCCTTCATAAATACACAATCAAGCCTGAGGTAATTTTCCTAAAATAATTTTTTAAATAAACTGCTCTGTACAAACTTCAGTCGCTTCAAAATGCTCTTTGAAACTGAAGACTGTGGAAAAGTTAAAGAAGTGATTGCTGATAAATAGTTCCATATGATTTATTGAATATAATATCCTTCCCCCCACAACAGAGTGATTTTTCAGATCTTAGGGCATGGACTTGTTGCCTGCTAAGAGATGTGTGGTGAGATTTAATAAGGTATTTATATGCTAAAGAGCTTCCTCCTGTTCCTGTATCGAGCATCAGCAGTATTCTCCTACATAGAAATATCCCTTAGGATGAAATTGAGATAAACTGGTGGAGTTGTATAGAAGTGACATCTAAAAAATACTTTAAATGTTCCAGTTTGTTGTTGGAGCAGGAAGGATGCCCTGCTTTAGTTAGGTTTGTGACAACACCCAAAAGTTCATCCTATTAGATGTAACAAAATGTGTTAACATCACATTTAGATATCCAGCTAAATTCCACAGAGATTTTCCTGGGGTCTGAGGGAGAATGGAAGTGATCACTGCCTGATAATATGATCAAACAGCAGATGGAGAGCTTTTGATAGTAAGATTATAGGATACTATCTCTAGATAGCAGCTTGGAGAAGCCAGAACCCCCTTCCCTCTTTCAGAACAGGTAATGTCATTATATTGCACTGGGCCATAGGAATATGAGAGCTGGAAAGACTCAGTGTGGAAAACAATCCCAAAACCAGGCACTTTTTCAGCTTCTCTCTATTGCACCGTTGCCTTACAGAGCACTTGGAACACCTCCCTGGGTAAGCTGTTCAGCTCTGCTTTACCATGTGCACAGATGCCTCATACTGCCATCAAAGATTAGCACTTTTTGCCAGAAATTACCCAGGTTTAAACAGATCCCTGTGCAAAACCCTCAGGTGTGACCATCCTCCCTGTCCTGCCAGAGCAGCACAAATCCATGCATGGGGAATGCACAAAAACAAACAGAGCAGGAACCCAAACTTTGTGCTGGGGTTATTGTTGATCATGTGAGGAGCTGGAGTACAAGGACTCCAAACTGGTTTTTCTTAGGACTTGTGTAAACCAACAGAGGCCTGGTGTCTGCTCCATGGAGGGACAGCAGCTCCAGGCCACATTTTCTGGCAGGGTGAAATCATGCATTTGTTAACCCAGGTTTTCACAGCCTTGGATCTGGCCACGATCCCCAGCCCCACTCAGGCAGAACGTGGGCAGGAACAGGGAGATCCATCTGTACCCATTTGTCAGATGTGAGCTCAGATGTCTTCAGAGTGCTTGGAAGGACATAAAGAGTGTTCCTTTCCAAAAGCCTTGGCAAGGAAATGGCTGGGCTGAGCTCTCTGAGCTCTAAACAGGAAACAGGTTCTTCACTCTCAAGTGGCTCAATGAAAAATATCATCCATAAGTGACAGTAATGCCTCTGCTCACATGCAGCCAGTGATGCCAGAAATTCAGGTGAGAACACACAAGAGCCCCAGAGGCAAAATACTGACACTGAACCAAGTTCAGGTTCCCCTGGATCAGCACAGCTGATATCCAGCTGCCAAGATCTTCCAAAGGTACCAAATTCTGGGCATTTAGGAGAGTCTAGAAGGCAAAATGAGAGGATAGTGAAAAATACTGCAAGTGTTCACCCTAAAACTTCCAAAACTACAACAAGCATGAAAACCCTCTCTATAAGAAGATTGGATAAAGGTGCATTTGGATGGGGAACATTATCTGATTGTGCCACACATCTCTGCAAAGTCACATAAATGTCCCCAGGTGTCCCAGTAGACCCAGGACATGGCTACAAAATGCTCTTGCAGCTGAAAATGGGGGCCTGGAACAAGATGATCTTTAAGGTCCCTCCCAACCCAAACTATTCCATGATTCTATGGACAGTAATGGTCACAGGGGTGAGGTAGAAGTCAGCTCAGTATGAACATGTGGAACTCACCCACATGTTCAATGTTCTTGTGTTTGTTATAGGAAAAAAAGGCTGAGTGTGGGTGGGCTGAGAGTCCCCCACTCTCACAATGAGGGAACAATAAATCACAAGGAATCCTGGAGAGCCACCTGTGATTTTTAAGTGTGAAAAACCCTCTTTCTCCTGACTCCATTATTCTATTCTCAACCCAGCACAGGTTTCTTGGGAAGGGTCTCACAGCCCACTGGTCAGTGAGACCCATTGGTCTAAGATAACTGGGTGAACCCCTCAGCTCCTTTCTTGCTTGGTTTTAGTGCTTTGACTCTTGACCCCACATAGACTTTGTCCCTTGACTATCACACCCTTATGTCCTGCTTTGGCTATCCCAGATTCCCATGACACTCAGCCCGTGCCAGGAATGTCACATCTGTCAGCACCCCAGTCCTGCTTCACTGACTACAGCAGACTTCCTTTGAGGCAGCTCCTGTCTCACCCTTCCTTGGCACTTTTTACCTGCCTCTGCCTTTCACATTTCTCTTTCCTCCCAAGATTTCCCAGTGGGGACTCCTGAAAATCCTAAATGCCCAGCACAGAGCAGGGACTGGGGAGTTCATTGATCCCATCATGACTTCAGACAGCAGTTCCTGTAATTCCCCTCTGGAAAAGGGGTCACTGTGTTGATTTATAAACTTAGAAACCAAATGCCTCTCTCAGGCCTGGTGGGTAAACAGGCCCAGCCTCCCCAGCAGCTTTGGAGAGCTACATATGGCAAGCAGAGCTTCACAAAGGCTTTTGTCCACATTTCCCATCAGGCAGACTCTAGGAAGACAAACTATGGCCAAGGTTACCTTATCAGTGACCCCCAGCCTCCAGCCCTGCCTCAGTAGTCCCCAGAGATCCCAGTGTCCACACACAAATGCTCTCCCCTGCCAGGTCTTCTGTCCTGGGAAACATTTCAGTCCTTTTCCCTGGGAAGTGGGGGCTGCAGAGCATGGAATTAGCAGCGTTAGCCTCAGGGGCATACCCAGGGAGAGGACAGCAACCTGAAATTAGACATTTTTCACCTTTTCTCTAGGCTGTAGGCTTTTCCAAGACAGTTTAGTCTCAGTGTCCAAGGAGGAGAATGGCATCCCATTGTCTCCATCACCAAGAGAGGCAGGAAATGTCCTACATGCACAGAGGAGCCAGTCAGGGACAGTGGACATCACCCTGTGCACTTCTACCAGGAATAACAACCTTTCCTTGGCTCTCCTCTCTGCCTGCCCCAGAAGAAGTCTGCTCTTGGTTGCTGCTTCCAAAAGTCCCCTCTGCCATCCTTATAAATGTGAAATATGTGCTGCTATGTTTGCAATTATGGATGTTTAAATGAAATCTTAATTGCAAAAAGAAAGTATTTTTGGTCATATTTACACTACCTAGAATGAACAATGACAATCCATATTATGTCAGATGTCAGAGCGTTTGTTATTGTTGCTGTTGTTACTCTTTTGACCAGCTCATAAGCCATAATTGAAGCCTTTTATAGGAAAAAAAAAATTGCACTGTAGTCGCTCTACTTCTCATTTTTTGCAATAAAAATCAACAAGCTAAACTCTGCCTTAGCTACAAAAGAGTTAATGTGAAGAATAACAGTGGGAACCACGCTCTTCTCAAAGAGATATTTATTTGGTTTTAAAGAACTCGTTCTTCATGCAAAGAAAATGAAGGTTGGAAACAGAAGAGAAACATCTGCCTCCTCCAAAGTTATGAGAAACCTTGTTACACATTCCTAACCTTTCTCCTGTCCTTTTGGCCAAAAATCAATTATTACTTTTCTTTTAAGGTAGCATATTCACATTGGGCAAGTGGGCAACCAGCACCTAAGAATCACTCTTCAGAGACAGACAGAAATGGGTTCACTAAAAAGAAAGGGCTGAATATGTTTTCCCTTCTGTGAATAAATTTTTCAGTTCCTGAGAGACATCTTTCTGGATGAAAGATCTGATCTTTAAGGTCTTGGTAAGGCACAGGATGGTTGCAGCAGACACTTAAATGCTTCAGGTTTTGGTGCAGAAGTCAAGGAAATGCCTTTCAAACCCTTTTGCTATAATTTGTCCACTCCTTTGGATGAAAATACTTGGCAAAATGTTGATTTATTTGGGATAGATGTTTATCTTAGCAAAAGATTTCAAATTTGTACCATTTCTGCTAGGACTGGGAGTGGCCCTAGCAACACAGGTTTGAACCCTGCCCTGAGTCATTTGGGCTGCAGTGTCCACTTAGATATGACAAGAAATGTGGAGGAAACTGGACACCAGCTCATGTTATTTACTAAATTCTATGGCCTTAGCTAGTTTGGCAGGGGAAGACTAGAATAAAAGACTGTTGAGAAATTCTAGCATATCCAAAATGTATTACCAAAATATTTTTATGCTTTCAACAAGTCAAACTGAATGGATATTTTCATTTAATCAAACTGCTTTTCCATCTTTTCAGCTGCCTTTCCTATCTATTTAGAGGCATTTTTCTTGACTGGCTGAACACAACTGTAAAAACATCAGACTAAAGCACTTAAAGACACCAAATAATGCTTTTGAGAACAGGTAGCTTTACAGAGTCCAGAAGGAAATAGCTGAAAGCTAAAATGTTTAGTTTATTCTGCAGAAGTGGGGCATAATGAAAACAGCTGGAAACAATTTTGATGGCAAGCTTCTTTTATACATCTCAACATCTCCCTAACCTCAGCATTCACCTTGAGTACAAATTGCCCCAGCAACTTGCAGTCCAGGATTAAGAAACTATTGCTTATTTAAATACAGATTTGCTGGGGATATCCACAGGAAATTTGAGGAGCTACTTACTGAATGCAGACCATTGTTTGCATTGCAGCAGCTCAGAGCAGACTCCAGCAAACCAAGCACAGTGTGCAGGGCAGTGTACAAATTTTGGAGGTGCCCTCCTGAGCTCAAATTGCCATAATTTTCCACGATTACTACATCACCTAAGCACTCAGATCTTCATGTTGAGTTGAAAAGCTCCTTTTTCCCCCAAATCTGTCCCAACTCCATGGAGCTAATACCCAAAAAAAAAAAAAAAAAAAAAAAAAAGGGCTCAAATCAGCTGTAGCAGATGGGAGCTGTGGGCACAGAGGTGAATGTGACTGGTTCAAGGTTACTCAGGCAGGCTCTGGCAGAGCCAAGAGTAAATCCACATCTCTGGCACCAAAGCCTGTGTCACAACCAAACCCAGTGATTCTCTCTGATCTTGCTTCTCTCTTGCTCACATAAATATTTGCATGGCCAGAATAAAACCACATTGCATTTTTGTCCCCTTAGGAAAAACAACAAGCACTTAAAATATTTCTGCAGTTTCCCCCATCAACCTTTTAAAGGAGTTGGTGGGGAGAATATATTTTTATTTGTCTTGGCAAAGAAGAAAAGAAGGAGCAGCCCAGGTGGAGTCAGACTCCCTGAAAGCCCTTCATTCTTCATCTCTGCCTGCCCTGGCATCACTGCAGAACAGCACAAGCACAGCTTGAGACCCAGTTCAGGTGAAAGGAGCAGGTCAGCAGCAGCAGGAAGGTTTTTGTGAGTGAGTCAGTTGAACAATTTCATGGGAAAGTTGTGCAATCCGTGCTGGATTACCCGTGCCAACTACAGTTCACTTAAATTGACCCACATCTGATTTCAGTACAAGCATACACTGAATGTCCTAAGCAGGGCTGTCACGGAGGATGAACGTGATTAATCTATGCCTCTCTGTCCTTCCCAGGAGCAATGAGAACAAATCACTCCCTTGAAAAACCTTCCAGAGTCATCTCTGGCTCTGCCAGAGGAATTTCACCTGCCTGTGCCAGCAGTGTGCTCAGCTCTAGCACAAGCACCAGACCATGCTCACATCCACACGGAGCAGCACAAGGTGGAAAAACTCCACACTTTGCTCTGAGCCTGCCTGACCCCTCTCCTGTGAGGACAACTGGTTGGTTTTGCAGGAAAACCAAGCCCCCATATCAGCAAAAAGAGACAGGAGAGGTGCTTACATCCTGCTTCCCTGTGAGGGGCAGAGGGGGAGAGGGAAGGCGTGGATGTCTTCAATATGTTTGCCCATTTCAGGCTTTTATTCCTAACACATGTTTCTTCTTTTATGCAAAACATGTCTCCTCTGTTTTCTGTCTCCTTGATTTCATTTTAAAATGCAATATTTTTATGGCATGAAGAGATAAAGATATGAGGAAGGGAGGGAAAGTGGTACAAAAAGTAATTAAGTGTGGTGGCTGGTTATCGTAATGCACTAAGGACAACCAAAACCATTCCCTTTGGAAAGGGGGGCCATTTCTCCTGCTGATATGCACAGGATTTTCACAGCTCCCATTAACACAACTGGAAACTATCCAGGTAACACTCTTGTCCCAGTCAAAGATTAGACTATCATGTCTGAGATGAATGGAGACCTTTCAGAGGAAAAAGCAGAATCCCTGCTGGATCGCTCCAGCCTTGTCAGCCATTTATTTAATTTATATTTGGGCTCTAAAATTCTTGTATTAATACATGAAGGTTCATAACTGAAGCAATAATCTGCTTTAAGGAGCTTTATTGAGCACATCTCTGCTGAACAGCTGAGCATAAAGAAGTACAGGGAGGCCCTGGAAGTTCTGCTCTGGAGTAAATGGGTCACACAGTTTGGTTTTATAAAATGTGCTTTGGAGATTTCTGAGATTTCAGGATATTCACATCTGTCCATTGATCCAACCCCTGGGGCAACTACTGTGGCACAACACTTCCAGGATGTTACTGTCCTCTGCTGTCCAATACATTTGGTACTGCAGAAGTTCCCACAATTTGAATATTTTGTTGAAAATAGTAAAGTCCAGGTCCACAAAAAAATTTTATGAAGCATGGATTGTACAAAAGAGCCCAATCTGAAAACTGAGATCAGGTTTTCTCAGGGAAAGCACTGCAGGCTGGGAGGGTGTGATACCACCCTCCCTCTACAGGACAAATTCTTCTTGCCAAGCTGAGGGCAGCTCCCACTGGGAATGTGCACCTGTATCCACGAGCATTTTTGACTCAGGTTCAGTCCAAGACCTCCTACACTGGCCCAGACCTTGACACATCTCAAAAAGGCTCTGAGCCACCCTGATTCCCTCTGTGCAGGAGTTTTTCAGCTGCTTCTGCTTCCAAAAGCAGCAGAACCAAGAGTTTCCTCAGTAGTTAGAAATCATCCTGAGCCGTGAGGGTCTGCCAGACCCTTCTCTGTGTCATCTCCCAAGAACCTTGCTGAGCTCAGCACTGGGTCCTGCCCACGCCAGCAAGGATTTGGGAGGCACAGCTCCCTGCATGCCCTGGGCCATGAGCACATTCCCAGGCACAGACAAGCACCTCGACCCTGGTGATGGAAGTTAACAAGAGCTGCAACAAGCTGGGACTCCTTTCCATACTAATCTGGCCATAACATTAAAACAAACGATTTCCGGGCTGCAATTATTGCACCTCATAGAGAAATTGCACAACACTGGAATTAACAACTGCTCCAGCGCATTTAATTACTAACAGATACCTTTAAACTTGTGGTTAGGAAACTGTTAGCCATTCCCAGAGCATGTGCCCCACCATCCAGCCCTGCTCTGAAGCATTTTCAGAATCTGCTGATCCATAAAACGTACCATTGGAGAAGGTTTGTTTTGGCAGGGGGCTCGGTTTTGTCCAGCAAACTAATGGTGTCCGTTAACACACCATTACATACCTCGTTAACATACTTGGCAACTGGGATTTCCCCTCAAGAATACAGAAATGGTGTGTAAATCATAATTATTGTCCGCCTGGCAGTATCAATCATCACACATAAGGCATTTGTTCTAATTCTCTACCCACAAAATTGTTCCTTGCAAATGCAACTGGGGTTGTCCTTGCCCACGGCACCTTACAAGGAAATCACAGGCCCAGCCCACGTGCTGTGAGTTTGTAACAGGCAATTCCTACCAGGATGCAGGGCCATGGGTCAGGATGGACTTGTTTTCCTTGCTTAGGCCATGGGCTCTTTTGGGGTGCCTTTGGGGAATCCTTGCAGAGGAGGTTCTTTTATTGGAGGGGATCATCACTCAATTTTTGAATGAGGCCAGCTCCATGCTGTGACACCCAAGTTGCAAGCTGGGCTTTCAGCAGAGCTCAAAGCTGGTTCTCTAAAGCTCTGCTGAGAGTCTGGCTCTAAGAAAGGTGGCTGAGAGGTGACAGCACAAATTAGTCCTTCTTTAATTGTGTACACAGAGGGTTTGGTCCCCACTCCTAGAACTGAGATCCACAACTAGGGGTGAGATTTCATTCCTTAAGTTGATGCATCTAATCACCTGACAAAGGTTTTCTCACATCCAGAATCATTTTCAAACATTAGGGTTGGACATTTTAAAAACTCAGCAGCGATAAAATAACAATGCCAACAATGGCAGCAGATGTGGCTGCCAAGGAACATTATCTGCTTTATGGTTTATGACATAAACTGTGATAGAAAACACTTGCAGCAAGAGAGATTGGCATTACAGCCAAGGAAAAAATTCCTCTGTGCAGTTAGAACAAATAGAGGGCTGGAATTCCAAGCACTGCAATTTGTTTGGAATGGGAAGGAGTAACAACTGTCACACACCTCTCAGCTCTGACATTGCTCTGGGGCAGAGACACTGGGGACAATCTTGTGATCCTGTGAATTCCACTCTCTAACACAAAATCATGAATTGCACAACTCACTGAGCCACTCATCCTTTCCTGGACAGGAAGGGATGGATGAGCATTCCCATCAGGTGATGGAACAGCACACCCAGCACACTCCTGAGAGCCCCTGTCCTTCAGGGAGGAAAGTAAAGAAGCCTGGACTCACCATCTCCATTGCTTGTGCATTTTCCAAAGAAAGAGCATTTCAACAGAATTTGTGCTTCTCCCACCACCCCTTGCCCTGCTGGTAATTTGGAGGCAGTATTTAATTACAACAACAACAACAACAAAAACAAAAACAAAAAAGAACAGGGAATTTGCACTAGAAAGATAAAACTTCTTTGACAGTTGCAACTTGGGAGTCTCACGACAATAAAGAATAGATTTATTTTCTGTGTTTGCATTTGCACTTCATCTCTGATTGCTTCCCAATACTGCCAGCCAGTATGGCTGGTAGAGAAAGAGATGTACTAGAGATTACAACAACAGGCTGTAGTATTTTCAGGCCTTGATGGAAATCTGCAGTGTATTTTCCAGGCTCATAAATCTCACGAGAAGTGTTTCATTATTCTGTTCAGGCAGGGCAAAATAGCTGAGCTACAGATCCTCTCGGATGTTTCCTTTCTAGGCCATTCCGTAGACAGGCAACATTCATTTCAGAAGTGCCCTTAAATTCTTTCACCAGCCCATTCCTCTTGAAACAAGTTGGAGCTGAAAAATCCTCTTTCAAGTCCCGTACAATAAATTGTAACCTCGACATTCCAGCCTGAAAGGAGCATTTTTCCTCTTCAAGCACTTTGCCTTGTAGGTAGATGAGGACAAAAGCCATGACCTTCTTCAGAAAATACAGGACACCAGAAGCCAAAGTAAACAGCTTTGTTTTAAACAGTGTTTGCTTGTGCTTAGGAGTAACAAGCACCATTTTCTTTGGGAAGAAAGCAGGATTAATTCTGATACCTTCACTACGAGTTAATAAACACATTAATTGCAACAAATTCATGAAGTTCATATATGGATCCAAATTAGCCTTGTATTTGGTAATCCTCAGTTCAGAACCACCTCATCCAGGCACAAGAATCTGTGAGACCCTTTAATACTTTTATAGAAGTGCAAAGGATATTAAATCAGTTTGTTATTAAGCCATCTGGAAAATGTAAGCTGCATTTTAGGAGTGACTGCATGAATTGTCCAAATGCAACGCATTTTTCCAAGCTATTCACAATGAGGAAACAAAGGAGACATAGAAATACCTCAGATGGGGGAAAAAGCTCTTTTTCTGATCTAAAAATTACAAGGGTAGTGACTTTCATCAAAGAAGACCAAGAAGGTGGTGCAGAAACCAATCTCCTCACTCAGTGCAATCCACACTCCCAGGAGCAGCTTTGCAAGGGTCCACGTTGGCATAAGCATCCTCTTTCTTTTGTCAGTGTCACAGAAAGGCATTTCAACCTGCTAGCAAAGCATTTCCACTCAGATCTTCTCTCACCTTCTAAAGCACTGAGGAGTCCCCAGAGAAGAGCCCAAAAGGTCAGCCTGAAGTGAGTGGCCATAAAGTGATGCAGTTCAGTTTCAGAGCTGTAAAGATACCAATTCCAACCATTCCTAGGGAACTGGGAGGCCAGAGGGAAGCAGGAGCCAGTCTGCTCACAGAGGAACACAAGTGAGACCAGAGCATCCTCTTTTATGTCCTCACTGTAAAGCTTCTGTCAGGAGAAGCAAAGTAGGGGAAAGCAGGGTAAACAAATTAGGTCCAATCATCAAGCCATGGATGAAGATTTGCTACACCTTCTCCATCTGTCCTTTTAGGGAAGAGTAGGCCTATATTGAAAGATGAAGTCTTTGACCTTAAGTGATGAATGAAAACATAGCTGATAATTCAAACCTGCCATGGGGGAAGTTTAAAGAAGGGTTGCCCCAAATGGCTTCAGTATGTTCAAAAGCTACTGCCAGGAACATGGAAATTTTTTTTTCCTGTGTTTGTTGGTTGCTCTGCATTTAAAACATCTCTGTATGTTTGTTTTTCTTCCGGTCTTTTGTGGTTGCTTTGTAAACATCTGGGTTGGGTTTTTAGTCCTTTGTACAAGAAGTGTGTGTGTGTGTTAGTTTTGCCAGTGGTTCTTATGTAACATTTGTGGGGATGAAGGAATTGGTTAAATCAGCTCCTTTGAAAAGCCATCCCAACACAAAACTATTCCAGGAGTATCTCATGAAATGTCCTCTTCCCCTTTCCATAATGTACCAGCAATTTTTCCTAACTAGGTTAAAAACAGAACCCTCTCTTTCAGCAGTGATTACTCGATATGACATTTACTCCTTGCAATCCCTTATTCCTGCTGAGTTTTGTGGTGGGTTTAAGCCACCAAAGGGCCCATATGCACTTTCAGTACAAGTGAACTGGCACAGGGGAGTGCATTTCCCAAAAATGTGGCCCTTGCATTTCTTCTCTAAGGTATGGAACACCTTAATCCAGCATAAAAAATGCCAACCCCTCCCAGAAGTGCAAGAGTGAAATTTAGCAGCAGAAAATAAATTCTTCCATTGCATTTTCCTGCAATAGATATGATGGGTTATTTGGCAGCTAAGTTCCTGACTTTAAAGCTCCTCTGAAAGCCTCTGCAGTTAACATTTTTATATTAGCTCACACTAATTCTCCTCCAATAAATGAAGAGTTTTGTAGCTTTTAAAACCCAAGGAAACACTTTGTCAAACTCTACTTTCCTGTACAGTCCAGACCATAAATTTTTTACCTAGCATTTCCGACTGTAAACTTTGGGATTTGGGTTGTTCTGTCACAAGTTTTCAGCAAATATTTGGTGTGACTACGACCTCTCTTGTTGGTGCAGAGGTCCAGCCCATCATGCCCTGTACCCAGTTGCTGATCCCTTCTCACTGCCTGAGGTGGCAGCTGCCTCTTTTCCAGCCTGAGGTGAGAGCCTACATCAGGTTTTTGGGGTTTTTTTGGGAGATCACAGGGAGCTGGATTTTAAAGCAGAACCCTTCTCCTCATTTCCCTCATGCTCCACATGGAGGAAAGGCAGAGGAGATGAGAGAGATAAAAACAGAGGAGAATCCATGAAAGGAGAGCTATAAACACTGAAGGAAAAAGCTCTGCAGAAGAAGGGGAGCTGAACAGGCTGGCAGTAAAGAGGTCAATATTATGGTGCTACGTGGCTTGTAAGATCTCTTAATGGGCTCTTTTCCTTAGGAAAAAAAATCTCTTTTCACAGGCTTTTGTGATTACAGGGTTCTCTCCTCCTCCATTCAAAAATACCCCCACAAAGCTCAGTCTTCTTAATATGTTTGGTCACAAATGGGAACAAGCTGCACTTTCTAAATAAATGTTTTATGGGGTTTTTTTTTCCTTCTCTTCGACAGCAGAGTTCATGTAACAGATTATCTGAACCAAATGGGTTTACAGTTTCCTACTTCCCCAGTTCCTCACCAGTAAAACTACCACAGCAGAGGCAGACCACACTTCAATACCAGCAGCATAGTTGAAAGAAAATGTGGGGTTTCTGTTTGAATTTGGGTCAGTTTACCCAGATTTTATTTACCACCAGACCACTAGTCAGTATCAGACACAGCTCTGCTTCTCAGGAGTGATCCATCCTTTCATTGTGCACCCATGTCTCAAACATTAGCCAGGCAGGTACAGTTTTAAGCAAAGGGATGGATTGCTACAAATCCTGATCTTAGGGGACAAGTGTGGACAAAAGGCTCTGAGACAAACCTGTGGCTGCCCAAGCACAGCCACCACTCCATGTTTTACATTTTGCTGGCTCCCTGGGGCTGTGGTTGCAAGTTGTGTTTGTCCAGATACACAAGGGAATGAAGAAGTGAAAGCAAGAAAGGAGAAAAATTATGCTGTCACCAAGAAAATGTTATTCTGACTTTTACTAGAGTTAGTCGTAGCAGATAAATCTGTAATGATGAGGAAAGACAATGATGGAGCACTAAAGCCCTGACCTGAAATTTCCTGAGTTCAAACAAGCTTTTTTCCAGGTCACCAGATGATGCAGGAGTTATCTATTCTGGTTTCTTTCATTATTTCCCCTTCTATCTCCCAATAGCTAGCTAACTAACTAACTAACTAGCTAAATAAATAAATAAACAAGTAAAAGGTTTTTATTTGGACTGAATATTCATAATGGAGTCCCACTGAACAGGGAGGTTTGACCAGAGGACCCACTGTGGCCCCTTCCAATCTTACCCATTCTATGATAACAGGACTTTGAAATATTCCAGCCAACATCCAGGGGTTTCCCATAAAAGACTACATGACTTAATATCCCAGCTATGCTTGCCATGTGTGCATGAATCTAAGCCTCATGTCTCCTTTCTCCCTATGCTAGAAGAATTCATAAAATAATTTCAGGACCATTGGAAGAAAGCAAAGGTAGAGGACCCAAAACTTCTGTTTCTGTCTCAAATTAACATTATTTCCTTTCTTTGACTTCATGCAGGTGAAAAGGCACTTTTAGACAGGCAGAAATTTCTCTGAATGAAGAAGAAAACCACACTGGCTGTGAAAAGGGAAATAAACACACATTGGCAAGGACCACACAAGACTAAGACAGCAAATATTGCAAGAGAACAATCCCCCCCGCCCCCTCCATGATGTCCTGTCTTGTTCATGCCACAGATGCCAGTACACAGAGTGACAAACACACCATTGTAACTCTCCCATGACTGAGGTTCTCAGACTGTTTTGAAAAACCTTGGGTGATAAACATCATGGGTGACAAGCACCCCAGCAGTGACCCCTGCAGAACTCCATCCCCAAGGTTAAAAAAACATCCTTTCATAGTTATGGGGTGAGGCTGATCTGGTAAACAGCCACCAATCCCTTCAGCATCTCACCCAGCAGATCTTTACCTTCCACAGTGAAGGCACCTCACACATCCAGAGCCATGGGCAGGTTTGGTGATGGCTTGATCTGCTCACGGGCTGACCACAAAGTGATGTGACACTCACACGAGCAAAAAAAGGGAAATATTTGAAGGGATTAAGCATAGAGCAACCAAGAAAGACATTAAAATGTACAGGGTAATAAACTACAAGAGATTCAAGGGCTGCTAAAACCAAAGATCTGAAATTTGGAGAGTGATGGTCGCAAATGCAAAGCCATGATCTTGCAAACCAGACACAGGGGGGTCATAACTCAACAATAGGATGCAAAAGAATCATGAAAAGAAAGAACATAATGAAGTAATAATAGGAGCAGTGGCAAAAACCCTGAACTCTCTCAGCCAAAATGGGAATTTTGGCTCAGAATTTACTCCCATATATTCAAATTTCTAAAAGTATATATGTAGAAGTAACTAAGTCATGCTCAAAGCTTGAAGACTGAAGGCTTCTTAGGCAGGAAACATGTTGGACTCCTCTCCAAGAGAACATTTGAACTTCTCCATCTCAAACAAGGTCTTCAGGGAAGCCCAACCTATAGAGTCTCTGTTTCTGCTCACCTTAGTATTAGATCCATTTCAAAAACATGCATAGGTTAAATGCAGAGCAGTACCCAACCCAATTTTACAAGAGTAAAATTACATAAACCCAAACTTTGGCAAAATCTGGAGAAGCCATATACTTAACTTTTCTCCATCTCTGAAAGGACAAAGTCTGCAGGATAGAAAAACCCCTGCATGTTCAGAGTCTGGAGTGTGTCCACAGCTCCAAAAAAATGAGGAGAAAACATCTCTGTGTCCAGAGATGAAGGAATGGGATCTGAATGATTGTCAGTGGGAGAAAAAATATGAAATTCCAAAACAAGATGTTTTAAACTTGCTTTTAGGCTGAAACATGTATGCCAATATTCCACTGTAACAACCAAACACAGGTTTGTTGTTTAAAAAAGAGCAATGAAATGGTTTAATCAGAGCTTTTGCACATAAACTCTGTTCCCACAGAAGAGAACCAGTCTGTTGAAAGCCAAGCAAGTACCAAACCAAAAGTCTGGATTATGACAAGAGGTCTCATTTAGTAACTTGCCAAAGCTGATCAGATTATCACTGTTCTTCCACACAGACAGTGCAGATAAGGCCTGAAATATCCACAAGAGGACCCAGCACCTGCAGATAACCAATACAGAGCCATTCACATGGACACAACTTCTTTTCTCCTGGTGGGGACACCAGGTCCTGGACTTCCCCTGTGGATTTCTGAGCCACTCCTTGTCGGAATCCAAGACATTCCTCTCCGTGCCCCAAACCCCAGACAGGGGTCTGGGCAGCCCTGGCAGGAGGCCAAAAACACTTGGGGCTTTGATTTCAACCCATGGGACAAATTACCAACCTTATATGAGGAATCACAAGTCACAAAAGTTTAGACAACACAATAACAATAGTTAGAGGGTGAAAGGAAAAAATTTGAGATTTAGTACAAGGGAGTCTAAAATCCTAAGATGGAAGGATTGGGGCGTGCCCTGTCCTTCTTCCTTCTTCTTCCTAACATCCATCTTTTAGATGATGTTATCATTCTTAGATTAGTTTAGAATAGAAAGTCACTGTCTAACATAGGTGTTAGGGATTGACACACAATTATAAATATCTAATACATAGTTCATAATATAAAAAATAACACCAGCCCACTTAAGGGGCAGTACACCTTAGACTGACCTACTAACCAAAGCTCGGCGGGTCAGACAGAAAATATTTTAGATAAGAAATAATAAACATCACTAAGAACACAAACAAAAGACTCCTGACTCCTTCTTAGACAACTGGGTTAAGAAAAGCGACTTCCACCAACACCTGGGGTCATCTCAGAGAACAAAAAAGACCCCAACACTCCTGATGTACACTGGCACATCTTTGGCCAACTGTTACAAATAATGTGACTGTACAAGGGTAACAGAACGAGTCTGGCCAGAGGCAACTGAATAAAACATGACTTCAGACAGAGTCCCTCTTGGTTCTGCACTGTCAAGCAGCCAAGGCTACAGCTTGTAGCTGCATGAGGTGCATAGCTGAGATAAACAACCACTGGTGACATTTTAGGCCAGCTGAGGTAATAAATGAACATTGACTTCCATCACTATCTCAGATGAGTGGAAAATATTGGTCAATTGGCAGCAAGTTTCCACGAGCTGACTTAGGATAACAGACCATGCCCTGCTTTTTCTGTGTTTTCATTCCGAGTTTTGAATAGATTTTTTTTTTTTTTTTCAGAAAACCTTTAAACCAGAGAGCACATACAGAGCTGCAAGGCATCAGAGCCAGAACTTGGGTCAGGAATGCTCTGACTTTGATACAGGACAGATATGGGGGCTGTAGATTGCCATTATTTTTTTTTCCATGCCAAAAGGAGTTCTCCGTGCCGCGCTCGGCAGAGGGGAAGTCGTGATAAGCAATGTTTATGTGTGGTGCAGATCTCTCTAACATGAGGGCACAGCCAGGGACTGGCACCATTGTCTGACCCAGCACAGACCAGCTCCAGAGGCACTGGAGGGACCATTGCAAGACAATTTTCCCTGAGGGATGTAATACACTCGTTGATGGAGCTTGCCTAAACCCTAAAAGCCAGCACATCCTCTCGCTCTGTGGAGCAGGGTTGATCAGAAGCAAACACTGCTGATGTTCACCTGCTGCAGGTCTTCATGACAGCTCTGACAGTGGAAAACAAAACCTAAGATGAAGCCAGAGGGATAAAAAGGCAGCATTTGTCAACAGGGCTGCAAACAGTCGATCAGATACTGGAGCAGGCATGGGAGTTGTCTGGTACAAAGACATCCTTGAGGTGAAAGAACCAGGCTAAAGAAATCTGTTCCAAAAGGATCTTTCAAATCACCACGTGGTCCTGCAAATATCAAACAGTGATGGAGTTTGTCTACAGGTTAATGGGTTAGACAAGAGTTTCACAAGATGGCTGTGCTCTATTCCCTCATTCCTGGTCTGCATAAAACATTTCTGCTACAACGGTGGGCCAAAGTGGATGCTGTGCCTGTCTGCTCTGAACTCCTTCAAAGAAGGGAACATTTCCTGCAGATCCAGGCTTTCTTTTCATTTTGAAGTCACAGAAACGTGAGTTTCTTTGGCAAAGTTTCCTGGTTTGCCTTGCTGGAGTTGGAGTAACCAAAGCAAATGAATCAGGAGCAAGATGAGTAAGTCCATATCTATCCGGTTGATAACCATCTCACAAAGCTGTTCAAGGGCAAAAAAAAGCACATTCTCCTGTATTGAATCAGGACATCATAACTAAGAAGTGTTCCAAGTTAAACACATTCAAAAACTGTTTGACTCATGTTTCACATTTAATTCTAGATCTCTAAAAAGGTTTACAAAAGCAAAGCTTGCCTGGACTAAACAACAGAACTGCATGAGGCACGTGGCATTAGCTCAGGCTTCTCTGGCCAGCTTTCTAAATGAAGTGTTTGGAAATAAGAGAAACACACAGATTTGGAAGTGGAATGGATAAGAGATTTAGTTTCTCCTTTTATAACAGAGTCCTGGGCAAATCTGAAGGAGCCTGCAAAGCTTCAACAAGACATGCCTTAAAAGCAGCAGCAGCTCTGTCCACATAGACTGGAATTATTAAAAGCAAGGCAAAAGAGAAAGATTCAACACAGTGCTGGAGAGCTGCCGAAAAGCCCACATTTGTGATGTAGTGTTTGGACTCAAGTCGTGTTAGCAGGGCAAAATAAATCTGCAGAAAGTAAGAAAGTCTGAGCAGAGCAGACACAGCCAAGGTCCAAAAGTGGTCACAAATTCAAGTGGTGGGTAGTTCAAAAGGGAAGTATGTGAAACTCTAATTCTATACAGCAAAAAGCTGGCTCTGCTGCCATGCTCAGGGTTTATTTTGAAGGTCACACATGCATTGGAGTACCAAGGGAGCAAAATCTGAGTGATCAACAGAATGGCAGAGCAAAGAGCACTATAAAGACTTCATTTCCCTCACAGGTTCTGCAATGGGCAGCTCAGTTACTGGCAGTGAGGATGTTATTTCTAATGTAAATATTTCGCTTTCAGCACAGCTGAACTGGGAGGGATTATAACAAGTAATGAATGAACTTCCAAGTACCTCTCCAAGCCAGAAACCCCAGTGATGGCATGCAGAGCTGAATCCTTTCAATCATCCAGAAAGAGATGGAGAGGATTTTGCATGGCTCTTAGTAATTACTACCTCCAAAACTGCCAGCGATGCCTTTTCCCACCCGTCTTGGTCCAGGCAATTATTCTTCCAGGTTCTCACTCTTGGCCCACACCTCCATTGTCAAGTCAATGGAAGAATGACAACATCCACCAGCTGCCTGGACAACATCCAGCCTGGATTATTACAATGAGCTTGCATGAGAAACAGGATTAGAAAAGCAGGGAAAGTCTACTGATAGAGCTGCCCCATTTGTTTTGATTCAAGATATTGAAGTTGCTCAGTAAATATCTGTGGTATGTGGGAGACTTCCCTGCACCCTGAACAGCTCCACAGGATTTGATCAGCTCCTGCTGTATTGCAAAATCAGAGAGCTGGAGGGTGATAGCTGGGTCAGTCCCCATGAAGATTTTCTAGGTTTAGCTTTTGTATCATTTTCTCCTCAAAACAGAAGAAACTATTCCTAGAAAACACTTACAATATGGTCAGGATGGAAAATTCTTTGTGCAGGACATCCCTGTTTAATTTACAGCACATCATAATGTTCCCATGCCTCCTAATAACATAAGTTAGCATCCATGCTCTTAAAATATGGTCCAACCAGATGGGTTTGCATATTTACAAGTCTAGCAGTGAAATATTCAATGCAGCAATTGCTTATATCACACCCATTTTGTTAAAAGACACTCTGGAGTATTACTCTGAAAACTAAAAGGACCACCCTGTGCTGAAATTGCAGGATATCACTGGACTGTGCAAACTGACTTGGGCTTGAAGAATTTATGAATGAAATTGCAGAGTGTGGCTGTCCATCCTGCAGTGTGCAGAGAAGGGACCCAGCAACCAGGGAGGTCCCTCCCTGTTAGCCCTGCACATTTACCTGCTCACTGAGTTCATCCAGAATCACCTCCAAGGGCTCAGCCAGTGCTGGGAAGGTGACAAATGACACAGCAGCAGACAACCTGTTGCTGTCACATTATGACCACCTCTCTGGCCTTGTGACAATCTCCTTGGTCTGATTTTAAAACCTTCATGGTGTTGATATCACTGATGTCACATCTGGGCAGAACCTGGACTCAGGAACTCCTCTCTTCTATTCTCTTCTGCTTTTCTCTCTTATTTGCTTGCAGGGCCTTAGCAAAACAAATTCTTGGGAGCAAATTTTGTATGGTTAGATGTGAAAAAAAGACACAACGTAAGAGAAATTCATTTCGAAGAAAACCATAGTGCTTGGCTGATAAAGAACCCTCCCACAGCTCACAATGCTCTGTGAGATAACAGAGATACTTTCTACTGTCTTCCAAAACGAGATGTTTTCTGATCTCCAGGATCCTGTGACTGATGTGGCTTTTGTTCCCATGCAAATAAAGCCTTTAATCCTCTCCTTTAGCCTTGTTTTTGGACATGAGGCAGGTAGAAAACCACAACAGTGATTACAAATTGTTCCCTCTTCTGGGCAGAGTAATGACTGCAGAAAACACAATCCCAAGTGCCAAGCAAAATGGTTAAGGTTAGCATTATTTGTCATTCCAAGTGAAGAAAGAATACTAGCAGCCAGAAGCTCAGTGCAGGGATGTGAAATCCATATTTTTTGCACTTTTTTTTCTGTTTTGACAACTAGGAATAATATTTTTCAATTGCTAGATCAACCCAAAAGCTGTGGCAAAGCAGCCTTAAAAGGATTCAGAGCCTGCAAGAGCAGCAGAGAGGCAGGGATTTGTGAGCAGCTCCACACAGCAACTTTGACCATTCCTGTGGATCCTGGGCCAGCTCCTGACCTCATTCAGATCCAGATAAATCCACAGCCATTTCAGTGGGGCTGTGGGGATGTGAGATCAGCGTTTGGCTGGTCGTGTTGGCTGAGCTGTGGCAGGTGGGCACTTGCCAAAGAGCTCAGTAATGGATCGTGTAAACACCAGGATTGCTCACAACCATTATGTAACCTGCTGCTTTAGAGAGGGATTTACAAAAGGCTCTGGTCTCCATGGTTCTCCTGCTCCACCCCTGTGCCATCACAGAGATCTTGTGTCAGGTCCACCCTTGCTGAGCACAGGTGGTGTTATTTCTGGAATTCCACATGGACACTCTGTCTCCTTGCAGAAAGGGCAGTGCAGTATTTACATAACCAACAAGGCCAGAATGAAGCAGGCCTGGGCTTAGCTCTGGCTCTTTCCAGCTCCTCACCTCATGCCTACTCATCCCTCCTGGCCAGCATGGAGCTGCAGGGTTTGGGAAGAGCAATCAGCTCTGGACTCTGAGAGGAACGACTGAGGGAGCTGGGGGTGTTTATACTGGAGAAAAGGAGACTCAGGGGTGACCTCATCACTCTCTACAACCCCCTGAAAGGTGGCTGTGCTCAGCTGGGATTGGGCTCCTCCTCCTTCTGTCCTGACAGAACCAGAGGACACAGTCTCAAGCTGCATCAAATGAAATATAGGTTGGATATTAGGAAAAAGTTTTTCACTGAAAGAGTGATAAAGTTCTGGAATCATCTGCGTGGGGAGGTGGTGGAGTCACCATCCCTGGACATGTTTAAAGAAAGACTGGATGGGGCACTGGGTGCCAGGCTTTAGTTGAGGTCTTGGGGTTGGACTTGATGATCTTGAAGGTCTCTTCCAACACAGTGATTCTGTGAATTCTGTGAATTCTGTGAATTCTGTGAATTCTGTGAGTCAGCTCAGCTCAGCCTGAGAGAGCAAAGGAGAAAATGCCTCATGGAAAATAGAGACAAAATAATTGGTAAGGCCACCAGGCACACAGGTCAGCAGGAAGTGAAAGGAAAGAGAGAGGGGAGAGTAATTCTAGAGTATGGCATCAACAGCCACCCTTGTTCATCCCCTACATCAGCAAATTCCTCAATATCTAATCCTTGCATACCTGCTCTCCCTCCCATCCAGACACATCCTCACCACCACGCCAGACCCTACTCCAGTCTCCTTCTCTCCCAGTTCATGTCCCATTAAGTCATGGCTGGTGACAATAACTATAAAAATAGCCTAAATTAAGAAAAACAATATTCTATTCTGAAAGAAAACCCCCCACAATCCACAGTATAGTCTGATTCCTCGCTCTTTTACATACTTTAAGAGACATGACCATGTTGTAGCATACTAAAATATTTATTTCTAATATGAAACACATATTTAGTATTGGTTTGGCAGTGGTAGGAAGGAAACCACAGGCAGCTGGCATGGATTAAGTGTTAGTTGCTTGATAAACCTGGAGTTGTCAGAACTTCCAGCTTCCCTACTGAATCTGCTGCCATCCAGAGCTAAATATTTGAGAAGGGTGCTTTTGGATGAGCAGGGCTTTGTTCTTAACATCTTAGCTGCAGGGATACCAGCAAGAGATATATGTTTGCACACATAAAATTTCTATTAAAAACAAGAGCTGCCTGTAGCTTCTCTAACATTCTCTCTGTCAGCTCCCTGGGAACAGCTTTAGATGCATTAGCAGTACCCTTCTGGATCCTTCCAAATTATGAATATTACAAACACAGTAGTAGCTCACTGTTTCCTGGAATAGCTTCACTATCTGAAATTTCCACTGTTTCAAGTTAGAGAATTCTGAGTCTTTTTTCCTCTGAATGCCAGACCCTGTTTATTGACTAATATTCAACTGTTCTCTAAGGGAAATGGAAAAAACTCAGGTTTATGATGCTGTCACCTGAATGACTGCAGTGCTTAACACAGTGCAAAATCTGAATTAGATATTCCAAATTACTAAATTCACTTCCAGTGACTCACTGGAAGTAGTGGAGCTTTAAAATCTTCATTTGGTAGTAAAACATTGGCACCCAAGTGTTTCCACAAAGCTGACATGGGAGGCTTTTGAACATAGGCCAAACAAATTAATTTTGGAATTTGAAATAACATCCATAAGGATTTTTTCCTATTTGTTCAGTTCTGGTCACTGTTTCTTACTGACATACCTTCTGACTTGAAGTAGAAGTGAAGACTCTTTAAAATGTCTCACAATTATTCATTTATGAAGTGTGGGACAGAACACCGAAAATTGAGATTTTTGCCTTAAAAATGTCAGTGCAGGTGTCTTGACATTCTCCATTCTCCACCATGTGTCCCAGGAGCAGGGGTTTGCTCTCCCTCCACTCCATGGAGAGCTGCTCCCTCAGCCTTGGAAACTCCAAGCACTCAAGTGCCAGGACACTCAATCCTTCTGCAACTCCCAAAGAAATTATTCTGTGTACAGACCAACCAAAACCAATAACCACCATATTCCCAATACTTGCCTTTTGTAATATATGGCTCACATGGTTTTAAGCATTTTCCTGTAAGTTGCAGTTCCACAAACTTTTAATTCCAAGAGCACCACAGGATCCCTTGATTCCAGGAGATGGTGCTTTAAGGAAAAAAACTACAGAAGCAGCAAGGAAATCCAAACCATTCCCAACAGCACTGGGGTGTGTCCTTCACATTTCACAGCATCATCAGGGATTTATGTGCCTTTTCCCAATGAAGAGAAAAAGCAGATTTACTTTGGACAAAGTCACCTCTGACAGCCTTTTGCCACAAAGCAAAGATGGTTAAACAAAACCATCTTAGGAGATGGTTCCTAACAGGGCACCCTGCTTGCTTGTCACGGGAGGAACATGCCAGAAAACAGGCTTATGCTTAGCAAGTAATCTTGGATTTCACAGCTCTAAATGCAATTTAATGCCAGATTTTTGTCACCCAACCTTCCATTAAAGCTCAGATATTAACAGTGTCAGATGCCAAGTGACCTCCCACGACTCCTTGGAAAGTGATTGCCACTAAACAGTTTGATTTCCTTGGCAGCCTTACAAGTGATTCCCATGAGGATGGGGCTGCTTTCAGTTCATCCACAGCAGCTCCAAATCACCAAAGGCCAGCGAGGAATCATCCATACAGCACTAAATTTGCACAGGAACCTATAAAAGGACTGTGAACTGAACACAGCTTAGCTATAAAGCTTCTTGCAGCCTGGCTTTCATGTGTGAGTGTCTTAGGCTGGGGCTGTCTATTCTATTTCCATCTGTCAGAGCTGGGGCACTTCTCTGCTGTTCATTGGGCAGTTTTCTTCATCTCTTCCACAAACCCATCCTCCCTCCAGGAGATCTCTGCTGTCCATGGCCACTGAGTGTCCCTGCATGGCTGATAAAATTCCATCATCCCATGGGAGAGGCTCTGCCCAGGGCAGGAGCCAAGCATTCCTACCTGGATACAATCTGACCTTGGGAACACCCCAGCAGCCTTTGCCCCCTGCATTCCCAGAGGAGCAGCTTTCTGCTCCCCTGCATTCCCAGAGGGAGCCCAGGCCCATCTCCAGCAGCCCTGGAGCTCCAGAGGAAAACTCCCCCCTTGTCCAGGATCCCTGCTCCAGCAGAGCCACAGCTGGCACTGCAGGAGGGCTGAGCCACCCTGGGATGG
>VZRH01008443.1:1573232-1625865 GCA_013397555.1 Urocynchramus pylzowi | reverse complement strand
AAAAAAAAAAAAAAAAAAAAAAAAAAAAAAAAAAAAAAAAAAAAAAAAAAAAAAAAAACACACAACAAAAACATAACAGAGGGAATTTCAAGTCATGGCAAGAAAATCTGATCTTGAGAGAAGAAGCACCTGGGAGAGACAGGTCAGGATCTCTCTTCCAGCACTGGAGTCAGGGAAAACAGCTAAGCAAAGAAAAACAAGGTGTCCTTGTCTTCTGAAAAATACACCTATCCTTCAGCTTCAGAAGATCTTCTGTGGACAAATACCAGGAAGGAAAAGATAGTGGTTTGCTTAGGGAGAGGAGTGAATCAAAACAAGGTTTTAACAACTCTCTCCTCTGTTCCAGTGAAGGCAGAAAACAGCAAATGCAGACACCCAGGATGTATCCCAGCTGGGGGTAGGACAGAAAAGCACACAGGATATCAGCTTGTGTGGCTCTGATCACAGGGACTCTGTCAATCATTAAGGCAAAGGATCAGGTGTTCCTTCCTGCCCAGGTGAGTTCTCACACAAATTGTGGCAGGTTTTTCCAGATGGATGAGCCCTAAGTGGCCACAGGCACAGGAAGCCATCCGTGCTGTTAAACTGATGCTGAGATGGAGCAGGATAAGGCTGAGAAGGGCTGGCATTTGGAGTGACAACAGCAATCAGGGCACTAAAAAAGGAGAAAGCCATCAGTCATCTCTGTTTCCCCCCTAACATCGTGTTCCAGGTGGTCCAGAGCTTTAGGCATCTTTGTAATTTAAGGGTCACTGGAATGTGTTCTTTTATACTCTCCATCCTTCTGGCAGGGCCTTCACCTGATAACAGCCACAGATAACAGGGGCAAGGAGCCTCCAGCTCCTGCCAACACCTGCTTTGCACAGGGAGGTGTCAGAGCTCCAGGCAGGGCTGTCTTGGGGCACTGTCAGCACTTGCAGGGCTGAGCCCTGACACTCTGCTGTCAGCTACAGAAGTTTTAAGTCCTGTGACCAATTCCAGGGTGCTGAACTTTGCTGGATGAGGATATTTATTCACCAAACTTACCCCAGCATATGTCCCCCAGCCAGCAGTCCAGCAGTCCAGCAACATTACACATCTTAAATTATTATATATCATTTATATGAGGTTTCAAACTGTCTGTAGTCCCCCTCAGGTATTTTACCAAAATGGTTAATTGAGAAAAAGATTATCTGCAATATCTCCTGACAAAAATGACTGGAAATTGGTAGTGTTTAATCAATCTGAAAGGAACAAACCACACTGAATTACAGCAAGTGAGGAAGTTAGTTCATGTTTTGAGCTCCTTTTATCTTTATTACCAGAGCTGTGGCTTTTTTGTCCTTACAGCTGTCTGTCAGCAGTGCTCCAACAGAGGGCTCTCCCTTGAATTTCAATGTAATGTTATCTTTCTTGAGAGAATTTGAAATACATTATTTAAAAATAATAGCCAAAGAAATATTTAGAATCAGTGCAATTGAAATGAGCTCACATAAATTAAGAATGATGGAGAGACTGGTGTTTTAAAAACAAAAGATTTACCACATGTCTTAGAAAATAGGTGGAAGCCAAAGGACCTGCAGTTCTTCCTCTGCATTTCTCACTCCCCCCTGCCTTCACCAGTGTTTCTATGCCCAAGTACCTGCTAGCAGAGTGAAGAGCTTTACTTTTTTGGGCCTTCTTCAGCTTTGAACTTGGCTCTCAGTCTGCTGGCAAGAATATGAGCATCATAACTCCTACTTAGGACAGAATTTGTAGCTAGTGAAGCTATGGGGCAGTTCAATATATTTAAAGGCATCACACCCAGTTATTTCTCTATCATTTTATCAGACTCCAGCATGGAGGGGAGGTGGAACAGTGTCCATAAGGAGCAGGATGGATGGACTCTTCATAACTCTGATTTCCAGCTGAAGTCATTTCAGTAAAGAGTTGGAGTTTCTAACAAGATGTTTTCCAGCAGAGCAATAATCCAACTCCCTTAGTATCAGGTGTAGACACAGTTTTCAGTTCTCATCAAGGGAACTGAGGGAAGGATAGAATAAATGGATATTTGCCCTCTGTCCCTGTATAGGGCTATAAAAAGAAGTATCAGAGAAGGATGAGCAATAAAGCTGTTGAACAACATCAGCAAAGGATGCCCAGTTAGCAATGTTTCTTTCCCTAGAAGCAGCCTGAAATGCTCAAGAGAAATTTCAGGAGAAATTACCCCATCAATTCATGAGGGATGGACAGTATGAGGACAGTGACTAGAGACCCTTTCAGACCTCCTGCCTGTGGCTCCTGCACCTTTGCTCCCAGAGCACACGCTGCCCTCAGTGCATTGAGGTATCAGCTCCCAGCCTGCAGAGAGGGGTGGTGAACAGCACAGGGGGACATCACACATCCCCTCCCTCCCAGCCCCATCCAGAGATGCTGTTTTCTTACTCCAGGCAGTCACTGCTCTGGTAGAGAACTGATGGAACCCCACAAAAATGCTGGATGGTGGCTGACATTCTGGCCTTCATTGCTGCAGCACTTCTGGGCAGATCATCAGCCTTATCTTTGAGCTTCCTGCCTCAAGTCACAGCCCTACTGTTATTCAAACATAGTTTTGTATTTAATTTAATTTCCTTGTTTTTGTTTAGCTTTGATAAAGGAAAGGAAATCTTTTCTAATCGGCTCAAAACAAGACCATTGACTCAAGACCAAGTTCAATGAGCTATCAGGGGCAACAGGATACTAATGGCTAATGCAAAAGTCTGAGAAAGAGTCATGGGAACAAAAGCCACTGGAGGGAGAACAACTTGTCCTTTAAATCCATGAGGAGGAAGTGGGATGTGGAGAAAAGCTGTGAGTTGAAAAGCCACTGCAGGAGGGGCTGTGACAGAGCTTGAGCAAAGAGCCAGGGTGAGCTGAGAGGGAAATCCCAATGCAATGAGCTGAGCTTTCTGTGCAGGCACATAGGTATGAAAATGTATCTGTACATAATTAATACACATGTGATAAATGCATAAATACATGTGATCCAGCCAGCAGTGTTTTTTTTTTTTTTGTTTGTTTGTTTGTTTTTTTGCCAGGAAAGGAAGACTTACCTACACAATCACAGCCCATCAAGGAATTTAACCCAAAGTATTTCTGGAGCTGGAAAATGTCTCCATTATCTCCCCCAAGATGTAGAAGATGTCACACATGTTCCCAGGACACCAAGCAATCACTTAATGTTGGTTTGATTGCACGTCAATCTAGAATAAAAAGGTTTGGAAATTGAAAATATAAAGGGGTCAGTCCTACCAATCTAGGTCAGCATCTAGAGTTTGAACATGGCAGAGAATCCTGAAAACCTTCAGACCTGACAAGCAGCCACATGACAGAGCCTCATCCACAAGTGTTTCCAGGAGCTTCAGAGAAACTTTGGCTCACATCCCAGAATCCCTGCAATTTTCAGGCTAGCTAAGGACAGAAGTGCTCCTACAAGTGAACTGCATAAAGAGTAAGTCCAAGTCATAAAAATACTGTGCTAGCAGTTGAGAAGGTTAGAATACAAATGTGAGTGAAGAAACAGATTAAGGTCAAACAGTCATATCAGAATTACCCCAGTGTGGTGCATTTACAGCTCCTTATCTCCAGCTGAGACAATTTTTTATGTAAGAATTCACATGAAAACCAAAGCTGCAGCCATCAGAACCCTTCTAATAATCACCAAGCACACTTCCAGCCAAATTGCTTCCTTTCACAGTTCTTAGTTCTAACTCTCTTAGACCTTCCCAAGCACATTTGACCTCATTTTCTCACCTCCACTGATGTCTAATATTTGGGTCAGGTCTACCTTCTGACCTACTCCATGCAAAATTCCCATTGCACTTTAACTGCATCATATCTGCCATTACAGAAACCCTATTATGACATTTTTAATTCAGTGCTAGTTACTTATTTACTAGCTCTACAGGCCCAAAAATTCCCTGGCTCTTTCCATAGTTTGCTAAGACTGTCAAGGGCATTATTTTATTTTTTTTTCCCATTAGGGCATTTTTTTCTCCATTGTTACTAATTCACATTAAGGGCCCTTGGTCATGCTCAGTCATGCTGTCTCTTTGATCAGCACCCAGGTCAAATACCATGAGAACAGCCTTTCAAGAAATGTTTGGCTGCTCTGTCTTCCATCATCCTAAATGCTGGCTCTGCCAACACACTGGCCAGGGATTTCATTACCTTTACTGTGATAGGTTCTTTACAGACTTCAAGCTCATCTTTATTAAATCTTCTCCACACATTTTCCCCTGCATTCTCCAAAAACCTATTCCAGGGCTTTGTTCAAGTTATTTAGTGACCATTCTTCCACCTAAGGAGAGATCCAACAACTTGAAGCTCTGCAGCTTGGTGTCTCTCACTCTTTTGGACCTAAATGTTACCTGCAGAAAAAGTAATATCATTATCACTCTTAACAGGCCTTAGTTTCCTCTGAGGTGCTAAAACCCTTTAAAATCAACATAATCCAGAGTATTTACTGGCTCCCAGAAAAGCATTCCCAAGATGATCTTAAGCTGACAACTGGGCTTTATTTCCTTCAAATTTAAGCACTGTTTGGAGTTTGGTTTTTTATTTGCAGTACCTTCTTGTCTACAACTCTCTTCTGAGCTGTATTTCTTCTCTCTCATGACAGTTAACTCACCACAATGGTCAAAAAGGAAATGTAAACCATTCAAATTCACACCATTCTGAGGATTTCACAATGAATGTATTAATCCCACCCAGTCCTATGAAAAGTTATAGAAATTATACTTAAGCATCTCTCTGACTTAACCTTCACTGAGGTCAAAAAGAGCAGAATGTGCAATGTTTGCCATTAAAATCAATTAATATTTGCACCTTTCTAATTTACTTTTTAAGCTGTGCCAGACCCTTTTTCTGCTGGAAGTCAATTTGTGACAATTACACAAGATTTCTTATATATATATATATATACATGTAGAAATATATATATCCTGATATATAGAAATATAGAAATATATATATCCTGATCACATTCCTGTCCTCTCTTGAGCTCTTAATGGATGAAGTCTCTCCTCTCCCTGAACAAAAATAGGGTTTTTTATAGAGCAGTTTGGACATATTAGGCTGTACAAAGAAGGGAAAATACTGCAACATTTCTTCCATTCTGGTTTCTCTCTTCTAGAGAATTGGGCATATTCACTTGGAATTTATTCAAGCTTCCAAACCAAATCAGTTTCAAAAGCCTTTGAGTCTGTGTAGGCCCTCCTGTTTTCAATAATGCAGCAGGAACACTATCAGCCCCTGGTGCTTTATTGGTCCTGAGAATTGTAATTGTCTCTCAAAGCTCCTCAAAATGTGGTATTTCTACAAAACAGCTGAGCTCTCTGGATTACAGCCAGTGTCTCTTTTTTCCACCTCCCTGTTGAAGAGATCACAGTATTTTCTCCATTTCTTTAAAGTTACACTGTAATTTCCACTTTCATACTTAGTCCTGCTCACTCATTTCTCCACACATGGATACTCTTGTAAAGTGCATTCACATTATTAATCCCTCTCTTCTCCCCTGTCATCTCTATATTGTGTTTTATTAACTGATAATAAAACATTTAATTCATCCTCATTTAACTCATCCTCCACCTGTATTGTAATTCTCAGCATAAGGTGCCTTCTCATTCTGAGACAATTTTCTCTGCAACATCCCTCTCAGCCCCTATACACAAAGTTTCAGCTGCAAGTTCCCTTTCTATGTTTCAAAAAAAAAAAATCTCTCATTCACTATCAACAGGTTTCTAAAACCTCAAACCTGATCTCAGCTAAGATCAGCAACATCTGGGGTTTCTGGATATGTCAATTATTTTGTCTTGTCTGATGGGCTCACGAATTTTGTTGTATTGTTTGCTTCTTTGAGGTCACAGACTGAGCAACAGTCTCAAGACTCTTTGGATATAATCTTGTCCTTTGAATAAATAAAAGTGTCAGACTGACTGACATCAGCTCCATTTAATCTTACAAATGTTCTACTGCTCTTCACAACTGTTAGATATTGCAGAACTAATTAATATCTAGTATTTAACAACATTAGAAGATCACACAGAATTCTTTCAAATTCCACACAGGATGCAGTTTTACTTTCATCAGAAGGCAATGGTTTCTAATGTAAGTTCATACAAATAATTATGAACAAAACAAATTGTGTGTTATTCTCCTATTCTGGGGAAAAAAAAAAAAAAAAAAAAAAAAAAAAAAAAAAAAACATTCAACTATAAATTTAAAAAAAAAAAATTTCGANTATTCTGGAAAAAAAAAAAAAAAAAAAAAAAAAAAAAAAAAAAAAGAGACATTCACTGATAGCTTCAAAACCAAGAACTTCTGAATCCTGTACCTCATGACAAAAACTTTACCCATTTCATGTCTTTGAGTCTTTTCAACTCAGTATATTTCTGAAGAGAATTTTGTACTCTGGCTTTTTGCAGTGACAGAATGCTGTGGAGGTCCAGTCCTTTGTCTTAACACTTCTTTCCTGTATTATAAGAATAATTTGGAGATACTAATTTTCAAACAATCAAGGCAATGTGGGAGACTTACTCATTTCATATAATTTGGAGGCTTTCTGGCCACATCAACTCAGAAGTTTCATGCTTCCAAATCCCTGCCCTGTCCCTGAGGTCCTCTATCCATAGAACTGACTTGCTGGGGAATTGTTTCTTTGAAGGTTTCTTCCAGTGTTTAACTGAGCTTTATTTGTCCTTTGTCCTACAAAATATCTGACTTAAGAAACCCTTCTAGTCCCATCTCTCCTACCAACATTGTTCTTGCAGTCACAGAAGCACCTTCCAGAGCATCACAGATCTGCAATGCATCTCTAAGGATTTTGATGCCAAGTGTTTGTGAAAGCCAGCCTGGATCTAGTCTGGCTTGCAAAGTGTTTGAGCCAAGGATTACAGAATGTTTGGACGTGAAATAATCCGGAGCAAGAAAGTGACAACCTTGATCCAAAGATATTTTCACATCATTCTCCTTGGATGCCAGAAATACACCAAGATTCCTTTATTTTCCTTTAGTGGAAAAGGCCCAGGTCTGCCTGAGTACCCCACAAGGAAGAGAGGGGATGTTTCAGAACACTTTATACATTAATCTGGGTTTAGAAACACCATTACAATGAACAACCAGTGCACGCCTGTACCACTGTGCTCAGCTGAATGCAAGCAGACCAGTTCATTTCAGTATCATAATAGCTCCTTTAATGTTCATTGCTGAAGTAGCTGTTTCTGTTTCACAGGACAAATTCCTACAGTTTCAGAGACAGGAGTTTAATCCTAGCATGGAGAAGTTCAAAACATTAGTTTTCAACCTGTCCATTTTCTTCATACGATCATGTTTTGACCAATGAAAAACATATGAAATACTACAGTTTATTTCCTTTTCTTTATAAGATTATTATTTTTTTGCTGTCCTGGTGCTTCAAATGAGACAACTTCTGTGAACCTTGTTTGGAAAGAGACACCATGTGCTTACACATCCCAGGAGTCCAAATTGCTCTGATGCTACATTTACGATTCTTCATTAAAAACAGCTGAACTCAAATGTAAGGGATTAACATCTTTGTTCTTTAATTATTTGATCAATATCTATGTGTAGCTGAGATTATTTAAGTGGGGAAAAGGCAATAACTTTTTTAAATTATAAAAATGCTTTTAGGACTAAATTCATGTAAGCAGAGATGCTCACAAACTAGTTTGAATCACTTCTGTTTATAATTGGTGGCACCTCTTATTTCCTGAGTTTTGGGAAAGCAGCACTTGCTGCAGGAGGGCAGCAGCACTTACTGCATTCAAAATGTTCAAAACATTTTAAAAACACAGCTCTCCGAGTTCCTTATGCTGAGGAAAAGCTTGATAACAGGGATTTTCAATTGTGCATTTCACCTAAAAAAAGACTGGGCAAGACCCCTTGAATACTTCCTCTCTTTTCATCAAGATATGAAGCAGGATTATTATCTGACCTATTTGTACAAAAACAATAGGAAGGGAGCAATCCCTTGCTCTCCTCCAAAAAGGCAGCCTGGGATCCCAGCAGAGCCAAGGGGTAACTCACGGTGATCTCATCGGCTGAGCTGCGCTGACACTTTCCCTGCCAAGAGCAATCCCTGCAAAGGGACTTCCTGCACAGATAAGGGTAGAGAAGCCCACTGAGGATGTTGTTATTCCAAAGACTCTCTGGTGAAACACATGGATGTTGAACAACTCCTGGAGACCAGCTCAAGAGCAGGAGGCAGCTGCAGAGACAGCGCTTCAGGATCGGCACCTCGAGCTTTTGTTCCCAGCCCACGCAACAAATTCACATTTTCTCCCTTCTCAGGGATCTTTTTCCCTCTCAAACCCATTTCTCTGGGACATGATGAGAGCTTCTATGACTAGTCTGGGGGAAGATAGGCCATGATGAAATAATTGTTGAGTTCATAGTGTTGGAACAATCTTTCCTGTACATTTTTAAGGGTGCCGGAGCAAGGCTGTATAATGAAAAATTTACTTATAAAAGTGTCATTCAACAGGTCTGTATTCACAGTTCTGATCAGTGTTAAGTCCTTGACAAAGATAGAACTGACTGTGGATGCCTTGTGCCTACAACCAGTAGTTTTCTTCAAAAGTAGTTTTTGTTTAGAAGAGTAGTCAGGAACAAAAGGGAGGCTGAGAAAAGCTGCAGTAATTTCTTGAAGGGTGAAGTGTTTTTTCTTCTAGAAAGATCCTAAACAACATTTTCATAAAGAATTGTAGTGTCTATTAGAAGTTTAACAGGACTTTAGACAGCAATTACAATGCCTATACAATTACAATGCCTATACAATTACAATGCCTATCCAATTTGCAATTACAAATGCCTGTAAAGGTTCACTATCTGCCTACATTTGAGGGAAATTCTGGGACACTTCTTGCTCTTTTCAATTTTTCATCCCCAAGCTTGCTAAGGATGGCTTTGTCCTTCCCAAAGCCCTTTCTCTGTTAAGCCATCCAGCCTCCATTTGCTTCTGCAAGCATCATTTTCCTATTAAAAATGATGTTTTTATTTCTCTCCTATCACGCTGAGCAGTGGGGGATATTCCTTCTCCAGCAGCTGGAGTGCAAGGCCTCCTGCCCTGTGGGGATTTGGCAAACCAGTTGCAAACTCAGTGGAGCAGGGAGTGAGATCTGCAGAGAGGATGTCTTGACTGTAATAGCACACAGATCACTCCATTCCTGCAGAACTAAAACCAGGCCACTGTTTTGCTTTTTAAGAGACAATAGGTCTCTTTCTCCCCTCCTCCCAAACAGGCCAGGCACAATAGCTCCAAAATGAAAACCTTTTGTGAATGCATATTATTTGGTTTCAAGCTGCCTGGAGTATAATGATGATTTTTTTCAGCTCCCTGCAGCAGCTGCCAGCATTTCTGTGCAAGGAGATGGGAGTACTGAATATCTTTGTGCTTGTTATTTGCTGTTATTTTTAATTTATTTTTGTTAAAAAACTTTCAAAAGGCTGTTTAGGAAATTGCTGCCAGCCCTCCTGGTAACCCCAATGCATTTTCCTTATGGAAGGAAGTTCAGCAAGGAAAGCCACCACTTGGATTTAGAGAACACTGACTTATTCTGTGCTACAACAGAAACTTGCAAAGCCTGGGGAGAACTCTGGAGAAAGAATGAGAAGTGAAAAAAAAGCCCCTCAGAAACAATAGAAAGACTCTTCTCAGACTCATACAAGAAATATTGTTATTCAGAAGAGTGTAAAACTCACAATTGATTTGTCTTCCTTTCATCCTTTTTCCCCATCTCAGTCCTTTTCTAAGGGGGGAGCTCCTGGAACTCACCTTTTAGGCATTCCTTGGCTGGGGTTATAGCCAAGTGAGTAAGCACTAATGCAGCTCCAGGTATCTGGCTACATAAGTGGTTCTGCAAGGTTTAAATTACTTTTTTTGGGGGTTAAGGGGAACGGTGTCAGTCCTCTTTTGACATCTTCACTAAGGAAAAAATAAAACACAGTGATTTTATTTTGCTGTTGTTTATTTTTGCTTAAGTTTTTTGTTTTTTTTTTCCTTCATTGTACCACACTTTTATAGAGATTTTTCTAATAACTGAATCACTTCACTCCCAGACAGAACAGAGCAAAGCAGAGACTTCACTGGCTCACTTTTCTGCTGTGCCAGGTGTGATTTTGGTCTCTGGCACATGAATCCTTTGTCAAAGACTAGACATCTGCCTTACAGGTTGCTGACCACTTAACCCAAGGGCTGCCACAAACCATACCTGCAAAGGCTGAATAAGAATCCCTCAGTATTCAATACTTCTGAATAAATTGTCTCACTTAACTACAAAAAAAAAAAAAAAAAACCAAAACTTTACAGTGAAACTAATGCCATACTTACAACATGGAATAGAGATCAGAATTCTGCCTTGAGGTGAGGCTGACCCAGGCTGATGGTGGAGTGCACCTCTAGAAAACACACAGCTGTGCTTTTTTGGCACTAAAACTTATGGTTTGCCCTGCAAATATGGTTTATAAACCTGTTGCCTCAATTTGGTGTGTGAAAGTGAAGCAGAACTGGTTCATTCTAGGGAAAGGAAGAAGAAGAAGACACTTGCAAAGGAGTTTTAGTTTTAGGTTCGTCCTGCTTGGAGTGGAAAAGGGGAGAGAATGCAAATCCAGAGTGTTGCAATGCCCCATCTTTCACAGCAAGAATTTGAGTGTGAAATTTGGGATTTGAGTGTGTTCTGCCTCAGGGCACTGCAGTCAAACTCTCTCAACCTGGTCAGGTCCCAGGCTGTGGGGGATTTTAGCTGAAGCCGAGCCCCTTCAGCCATTCCCAGTGCTGGCAAGCAAGGGAGCAGGGCTGGCACTTTTCACTGTCACAGCCTCAGCCAGGGGCCTCCTGCCTTGTGATTGCTGATTTCAGTTCATTTCTCTGATTTACAGTTTCCTGATTTGCAGGTTGTTAAAATACTTGTAAAAAACACTGGTCTGGAAAATGTTCCTGAATAATTACGTTGATGACTAAAAATCAGGCTGTAAGGGCTTTAATTCATAGCAGCTTATACAATAAGGGAGATTTAGGGAGAGCTTTTATTCTCTACTCATATTTTTAATCTTTCATTCAAGTTCCTATCCTGTATTACAGAGCCCAAAGCGAGTTTATGTGGCTAAACTCTCATTCTACACTCAGGAATCATTTCATTCTCTGGAAAACTTTCTTAGGCAAGTAACTTTTTCTGTCTGAAGATTAGTGCTGTGTTCATATCCTAGAGGGCTTGTGAGGAATTAGAGTATTTTCCCCTTTGGAAGGGGATTGTGGGAATTGAAAGGCTGGTGTTTAAATAGGGTATCTAGGCACCAGTGAGAAACTGAGGGGAAATTTATGCAAATAAATGTCACCACTGAGGCTGTGCTCAGGGGTTTGTGCAGCACAGCCTGACACATCCTGGATCTGCAAATGTGCAAGACACAGCCAAGAATACTTTGAGTTTTACCTTTGGTGTTGAGAGGAGAGAGATCTGTTGCCATTAATGTTTAGGCCTGCAATGGTGTCATCTCAAGTTTCTTATTTAACCAATCCCAGCTGTGTGAAATTCCTCCTGCAGCAGAGCTGGAAGTTGGAATTAACCATCAAACCTCCCAAAACTTATGACTGATTGGCTCTTTTGTAAGGTCTGGTTAGGACCATTCTGACATGCCTTCTACTGGAAAATGTCTTTGTTAAAACTCTTCAGAAATGCATCTGTTACTTAATACCAAGACAACACAGAGTATCCTGAGTGAGGCCTGGCCAGGATGGAAGATGGGCTTTCCCACATCCCAGGGGAATAAGTTCAGGCTATTGTGAACTGTTTCTGGTTTTGTAATGACTGCCAGCAGGGGAAAAGCTTGAGATTCACAATTTTTGACCAATGAGATAAACATTCTCTGCTCAACTCTGTTTGCAAGACTTGCATTATTTAAAGGCCTCAAAGAAGCTGACACCAGAACATGACTGCATTCAAAGAAGCTTCTTAGGTGGGATGGAGCAGTTTCTGCTTTCAGGGAATGTGGATTACAGGAGTTTGCCCATCAGGTGCAGTGACAAACATCTCCATGCAGCCTTGGTGGCCAAGGCTGCTCCTGAGCTCCCATCCAGTGCACAGCTCTGCTCCAAGGTGCCAGAGGCTCAGGTGGGAGTTCACTCATTTGGAGAGAAACAGAATTTCTGGAAGCCTTGCTAGTACAGAATTCCTAACATTTTGGAACTTGCTTAGCAGCTTAATGTATTAACAGAAGCATTTAAAAAAAAAAAAATAAAAAGGCCTTGGTTAGTTAGTGCAGGTGCCTGGTCTGCCAAGAGGCAGCTCTGAGGGAGGCGAGCTGATTTCATCTGAAACCAATTACCTTGATGACTGAAGCAAGGAGAGCTGTGAAAACACTGTCTCCTGGTGTATTGGAAAGCTAGGTGTGCCCAACATCTGCTTTTGTCAGGACACAGCTAAATGACATGACCTGCTGTGACTTGCCAGACTCCTCTTTGTAGGATGGAGCATCCTCCTTGTCCTGATCCCTGGAAATATTTGTCAGGCAATATTTGCTTTGTTCCATCCTTCTACATCTCATCACACCTCCCTGTGCACAAAAAGGACCTGCTAGAATGTGGTGTTAGCCATCAGGAAAATGGCACATGGAAGGAATGTCCTTTAGCACTGTATTCTCTTACTAAGAAAAAACATTTCATCTACTAGAGGGTTGGTGAAGCAAAGAAGAATCAACATCTTGATCAAAAGTTTTCATTGAATTTTAGAATGTAAGACAGCCAAATGATGGAAGATGACCTAGGTTTGAGGATGGAGAAAGGATGTTTTAGGAATTGGCATATCATGGTCTGATGACTATTATGGCTACAGAATGGAAGAGAAAAGCAACAGCTTACCATAAACTCCAGGTGAATTTGCAAACTAGATGCACTTATTCCCAAGGGACAGGCACGTGGCATGTGATATTTGTAGTGCCAAATAAACTGATCTGCTCAAACACTCTGAGATCAGCAAATTCTGCCCTCTCCTTTAGCAACTTCCACAGCAGCAAGCAGTTTAACTTGCAATTACCTCCTTGTGTCAGTTTTATTTACAGTTTTACCTGTAATAAATACAGTTTTTACCTTGTGTGAAAGGGTGAGAATATGGAACCAGTCAGTTTTAGGATGGAGGTGAGGGTCTTGCCAGTGAAGAAGAGAAGTCTACTCCAGTCTACCACAATTTTTGCCACTTATATCCCTTAAGGGAGCCCTTAAGGAGCTCCCAAGGATACAGCACAGACGGAGGTAGAGAGTTTTTAAAAGCCATTTCCACTTACTTAATAACGTGTGTGAATATTGGATTTTATTATTTCCTCTTTGATTTTATGACTATTGCAGATTATTCAAAAAGCAAACTGAAAAAGCCATTTCTTGCCTGGGTTTGTTTTGTTTTTTAAACCTGTTACACTTTAAAGCATCATGAAGAGTTCCAGATCGTACTCAGAACAACAAGAATGCTTTATGAATTAAAAGAACTTGACTGCAAGTCTGAACACCGCTATAAATGGAGGGGTGGGAGTCCATGTGGAGCTGTAAGGTTCAAGAAATCAGGGACATTTTGCTGAATTTTTGCTGAAGCA
This sequence comes from Urocynchramus pylzowi, assembly GCA_013397555.1. Lineage (NCBI taxonomy): Eukaryota > Metazoa > Chordata > Aves > Passeriformes > Fringillidae > Urocynchramus > Urocynchramus pylzowi. The sequence goes on along the minus strand of VZRH01008443.1, from coordinate 1,612,272 downwards.
CCTCAAGGGTCTACCAGCTTTGCTAAGGCTGCCTGCTCCCTCCAAATGACTTTCTATAACTGGACTGGTGATCTCCTGATAAAAAGATATCAGGATATCTTCCTGATACTTTGGGTCTTGCTAGAAAACAGATGTTCTTGGAGTACCTGACAGTCTCCCTTTGAACAGTGGCAGGAAATAGATATTGGAGAATATAGAAATAAGAAATTTCTTTTTTCTTTTTTCTTTTTTTTTGATTGCACCTGATCATTCTCAAGCCATGATACTGGGGACTAAGATTTGGGCAAGGATCCAAACTGCCTCTCCCTCATTAAATCCCTTCTCCTGTTCCCACATGCACATTAAGGTGAGCATTAAGTCTGATCTTTCAGTTTTTCAGTTTTAAATCTCAATTCCCTCACTTAGGTTCTGAGCCAAACATTTCCTGGGGGAGAGACAGGCACAGATGACGAGAATCTTTCTTCCAGGGTACTTGCTTCCACTAAATGTGTGATGAAATTACAGATGAAATTACTGAGTGGTTCTGGCTGTTTTGTCCAGGACACCAGCTAATTAAGCTGCAGCATGTCCCCACCTTGACCAAACACATGGCTTTTGTACAGCAATTTTCACTAAATGCTGCCAAGTGCAGGTGGCACCATGACCTAAAACTAATGCCTACATCACCTGCACTTCAGCCAGCCATTTCTTCAGGTCACAGACTAGGTCTAGTTAAGTCACCATTTTCTTTCCTGGTGGCTCTCTGGTTTAATTTAAACCAAAGGGTTTAAGATCAAAATTTTCTATAGATATTTAAGCACTTTTTCCCCCGACATGCTCCTCCAAACATCTCTATTGAGCTTTTCCACCCAGAGGCAACTGCATTTGACTTTTTACATGATGTTTGACAACTTGAAATGCACCTTTTGTGCTGATTTTCCAGTACAGTGGCTGCTAAGCCAGCTTTTTGTGACTTCAAGCATCATCTTATCAATGAAAGAAAAAAAAAAAAAGCAGTTAAGTACACAAATCGTAGTAACTTCAGTTAATTGTAATTTGAGTAACTGTGAAACTGCCAATCAAACAGATTGCTCCTGTTTAAGGTTAGCAAATATTCTTTAAAAAGGCTATTCTTAAAACATGATGCTTCTGGACCTGAAAGAAGTGTTAATCCATAGGTATTCACATCTCTGCCACTGACCACTTCAATATGAACTGAACACAAAATCCAAACAAGGATTAGATTTGCCAGTCAGGTAGTGGCAGTAAAATTCTGAAGTACTTCCAATGTGTCAGGCCACTCCTGCAATGGGAATTCTGCATAAATCATGGCAATGCTCTGTGTCAAATGTTCTGTAGGAATAAAAGCCAAACTAAGTAGTAATTGACTTAAATAAGGCTACTGGCTTGCTTCAAATTATTCCAAATTAAGTCATTTTTGAACTTAAAACCTTTGGCTTAAAATAAACCAGAGAGCCATCAGGGAAGAAAAACCTGAGTGCCATGAAAAGTGAGCTCTGAGTTCATGGACATGATTCATTTTCCCCTTTTCCTTTCCATCCATCCAGGGGCCAGCCAAATGCATCTCTTACCTGGCCTCTCTTTATCCTGAAACTCAGAGTAATGGGAGGAACAGAGGAGCTGATGTGGCAGGATGTTTTTAGAAGGTTCTGCTGTGAGTGTCCTGTGAAAATATATACATATGTATTTTTTTATAGATATACACTATATATATTTATACAGGTACAGCATAGTGATAGAGAGCCTGGGCCTAAATGATATGTCTGGGTGGTATTAATATGGGATTTGCACAAAAGCACATCTCTCCATTTCTTCTAAGCTGGGGATGGAGAGATCCCTCACACACACATCCACACACATCCACATCACCCTCCCAGAGTATGGCACGAACATCTGAAGCCCCCATGATTGCAATTTCTGTTGTTGATGCTCACTTTCATCACATCTAATATTTGCTCTGAGCTGACTGCTCCGAAGAACGTCACTCTTCACAACGTGCATGGATATTAATCTTCCAAAAAGGAATTTAAAGGGCAGAGTGGACCCTTCAGGCTAACACAGGGGAGGTGATGCCCTGTCTGTTTTTAATTAGAGCCAGCTTGTTTAATGAGGTAATGTTCTGTTGTGCTGGGTTATCTCCTGGAAGACAGGGCAGCAGGCGAGCTGCTGGGGAGGGACACTTGAAAAACATCACAGGCAGGCTGTTTAATGTTAGCACTATCATTCATCACCCGGGCTCTTTGGAGAGCCTGACAGACAGAGCACGTCCTGTGGGGACTCCATCAGCCTCTGGCGTGCTGCTTCATGCACTGTAGCCAGATGTATCAAAGCAGCAGGCGAGACCCTGCTATTTGGACAGCATTTACAGCATCCTGGGCAAATGGTCAGGAAATGTTCAATAATGTGCCTTGCACAAGTGTGGCAAGAAGCAGATTCTTGGAGTGATGGGCTGCCAAGAGAAATCCTGGCAGTGCCTCACTGCAGCTTTTAGTCACATGCTGGTTTTGTTGTTATTGTTTGAGGGCTTATTTTTGTAAGGGCTCTCTCAGCCTGAGGTTTCCAAAGGCCGGATTTAAGGTGTCTTGAAGGCGCCCATCTGGTTCCTGATCAAGAGGATGGATGTGAGCAGCAGGATCCCTGGAGGGCTGGTGGGTCTGGGCAGGGGGCCTGCTGGAGGGCTGGGCACCTTCCCAGCACTCAGAGCAGGGCAGAGCTGGGTTCTGCAGCAGCCCAAACACTCTGCTCCCCGTGCAAAAGGGATCAGGGGTGTTTGGGCAACCGCAGAGCAAGTACCAGTACAGACAGGGAACTGAGTGGGGCCTCTGGCTGCAGCTCCAGGCTACAGAATCCAGTCTGGTATGCTGACAGCCTCTGGTTTGGAAACTAAGAGGGGTTCTGCAGAGTATAGTTCAAGTACACCTAACTGTTCAACTCTGAAATAATAATAATTCCCAAATTTTGCCATATGGAGCTCTTCCCAAAAGCTTGAATATACCCACAGACCTGTCTTTGGTTCTCAGTGTGGAATATTGTGACTGTGAGATCTCTCCATCAGCTGCACAGTGGGAGGACTGCTCCCTCAGGAGAGCAGAGCCTGCAGCAGTGACAGCAGATACTCTGGGGAAAATGGGTTTCTGCTCTTTCTGCTCCATGTCCTGCTGCCCAGGCAGGTGGCCACTGCCACCAGCTGCCAGAGAAACCCTTGCCATGATTCCTGTGGGTGCTGAAAGCAGATGGGGTTTGTGGCACTGGTGTTTTGCTATTTAAGTCTACAGCTTCTTTGCCAGCAAAGGAAGAAAAGAGCATGGTTAATGCACTGCCCCACAGGCTGCTGGCAGAAGATGTTTAACTTCTAGAGGGGGAAAAGTTCCAATGAGCCTGGAAAAGGAATAGTTGTGATGTGTGTTTTCAGCCTTAAAGCCAAAGTCTCATTAAATTCCCAATGTAGAAGCAAAGCTGTCCCTTCACCAATAATAATAATAATTATTATTATTATTATTATTATTATTATTGCTATTATTATTGTTGTTGTTGTTGTTGTTATTATTATTATTATTATTATTATTATTATTATTAAAGCTCTACCCAAAACTTTTCTGAGGAGACCCCCCCCCATACACACACTTCTCCCAGGAGCCAGAACTGCAGCTGGGGTGAGGGACAGACACACAACCCAGACACCTCCCCATGTGCTGTGGTGTCAGCTTCACCTGTGAATTCAGCTTTGGCTCAGGGCTGGTGCATAAAGATGTAAAATCCATCTGGGCCTTGCAGTCTTGGAAAGCTCTTTGATGGTGTTTCCAGCAACAGAAATGCAGCATGTGCAGAGCCTTGCATCCTGTTGCTGGTAAGTCTGCTTTTACACCACTCTGCTACACTTATTAACTTTCATTTACATATTTTTCCAATAATCTTTAAAACAAGTGACTAGATGACCATAAATCCTTGAGAGTGAGGAGTGCAGGGTATGTTGGAAGAACAAGTGCTTGGGGCTCAGTTTAACCCTTCAGTCACCACCAGAAAAGCCAGGGCCAGAGCAGCAGTGTCCTGCCATGTGCCCAGCAAAGAAGGTTGTCAGGGAAGGGTAAATGCTTCAAAAGGAACAGAATTTCTTCTTGTACTATCCCAAAAAAATATAAAATCTGGTGCTGCTGCCAAGTCCCAAAATGCAAATTACAGCAGAATGGAGAATTTGAAATGTTTTGCCAGCAAGTACACACCGTGGTTCTGCATCGATGTTCAGCTGTGGATGAAATCCCATCCTGGATTTAGCAACCAGGTTCACTAAACCAAAAGGCCTTCCCTCTTTGATGATATATGATGAGGCAGAGGAAATCTGGTACAGCTTTTGAAGGCAGGAAAGAATAGGGACAGCTGGGTGGAGTGTGTCAAACAACAGCACTATCCAGAGCCACAGGCTCCTATGACAAAACAGGGGATTATTGGGGTGGGAGGGTACCAACCCTGAATTTCTAGGTTTGAGTTCTTCTTTCTACTACCCCTGGAATCCAGCCTCCTCACTGAGAGAATCAGTGACAGCTTGAAAGATTGTCCAATATATATTATTATTTTTTTATACATATATACACATAGTTGCTTCCAATTACCCAGGAATAACTGTTTCCTCTACTGAGCCAGCTGCATAGATGGTTGAACAATCTGTCTGCTCAAACACACTTCAGTCAACTTTCTCTAGCTGATTTGGCAAGAATTTTTATTCCTACAACTGGATCCCCTCCAGTAACAACTTAGACAGCCTTTTGACTTTGGGTCAGGGCTGCAGGACACTGAATCCTTTCATTTGTCTCTCTTCAAGTAATGATGGGAAAGCCAAAACACTGCCATGCCCCTTGTTGAGAAAGTTTAATTCTTTGTGCCACACATCCAGGTGTCAGCTGATTTTACACCACAAAGCAGGATGGATTAGCTCAAAAACAGGGGTTTGGATTGGCACTCAGAGGTTCAAGCCCAGACACACGTCCTGGCTAATCATCCATTTTTGTATCTGCATGTATGGAAGTAACTTCTCACCCCAAAAGGTTTCTGTAAGGGATGATATCCTGTTGTGACTGGAGGGATCAGTGTAATGATGAGCATCAGGGAAAAGAAATCTCAGTTCCAGCCAACCAATAAAGATCTGAAAAAAGATCTGCCAGCAGCAGCAAGGGTGAGCAGGAAGGGACAGTGCTGCCATCAGACTGTTCCACCTTTCCCAGTCCCACCTTTTTGTGACAGTTCTACTTAGGCTGTGGTTGTAAAGGCTATGAAAACTTCTAGGCAGGTTACAGCACATGCATTTTACTTGTGCAAATTTACTCTGCTCTCTCTAAAACTTCAGCTTGGAATGACAACCATTCATAAATATTTCACATGCCCCAACTGAGAGGCTAGAAGAAAATGTGGCCTTCATTAGCAGCTGTTAATCAATTTCCCTTTCAATTAAATCTTGTTTTTTTCCAAATACAGAGTGAGACCACTCAGTTTGTAATGTTCCCAAACCTTATGGTGCTGCTTGGCATGAGGAAACCAAACCCCAGCCTCCAAGGCCGTCATCCTAGGAACTTCCACAAACAGTGAAATGCTGTTTTGACAAAATCAGCACTTTTCTGCAGCCATTTCCCTGATGACTTAGGGCAATCTGCTGGAACTGAGTTTGATAAGGGCCCCTGATCTTAGTAATGCAGCCTAATCTCCAAAAGCTGGGTTTCAGCACTACCTAATCACATCGGGCTCCTTTGCCTTTGCCAATCCATTATGTTGCTGCAGGCTTCAAAGATTTTGGTGGCATAATGTCATCTTCAGACCTACCTTTATGTATTTCCAAAATTCCCATCCAATCCCTTGTGCCAAAGCATATCATATTATTTTAATTGCCAGCTCACTACTTTAGGGGCACCTTCCTTCATAACTTCTGCTCTGCTTGTAATGATGAGATCTCTTGCAGATGCAGTTAATCAAAAAGATTACAATCACTCCAGAAACACCTGCATTGGAAATAAGTCTGGCTTTTATTACTATGAATTCCTACTGCTGACAAGCTCTGGGAGGAGAGAATGGGGGAAAACCCAAGATCCCTCTGCACAGCTGGAATATAAATGTGAAATTTTCTTTCCATTTATTTTTCTTCTGTAAATGGTTTAGCTGCTATTGATCAAGATTACCACCAAATAAAAATCAGAATCTACTAGCTTGTGGTGTTTTGTGTAACACACTCATAAAACAAATTTATGCCTTCACCACTGGAACAGGCCCTACTTTTTGCTAAGATATGTACAGAACTGGAAATAGTGTTCACTGTCAGGGCTCAGGAAACAGACATTCAGAAGCAGGAAGGATCCTGTATTGGGATTCCATATTGCATATGGAGGACAAAATATTTTACTTGTTCCACACCCTGCATCTTCTTTACCCTTATGAAATAAAGGACAAATATAAAAAANATTATATTTATATATATAATATAAAAAAATTAGATAGGTACAACAGGAAGCAGAGAACTATTAAGGGAGCAGAACAAAGATGTGTAATTCACTGCATTCTTAAAACTGTTGCAAACTCTTCAGTTAACATCCCTATTGCTGTGAATCTCTTCCCTCTAACTGCTGGGTAGGTGCCAGCACAGTTTTTCAGAGAAATACGAAGTTTTTAACCTTTACCCCAAAGTGGTAAAGGTGACACAGTATTTCAAAATTCCAAGGTTCAGATAATCAAGGAGCTTGGGATCCTGAAAACTGGCAAAACAAGAAATAAAATGCCATTCCTTACAGGAAGTGGAAGGACATCCATGTCCACCAAGGACAGAATGGTAACAGTCTAAGAAACAGCTCAAGGCACATTTATTAATGAATGCTAATTTATCAAAGTCTGCAATAGTCCCAGGCTTTGGACACAGAACTTTTTAAAAATTAAATATTGCATTTAAAAGCCATAGAGGATGTTCACAATTTTTCTAGGTTTTTTTTTTTTTTTTTAAGCAGCTGCTAAGTGCTGCTTCTACAGTGACCTACTAGCACAGGAAAAAGAAAAATCAAAGTGTCCCCCTGTCTCAGGACTGAATTCTCACTGCACACAGAGTCAGTATGAAATGGTTCAAATCCACAGCATCCTGCTCTCTCTCACTGGATAACAGCTCAAACCCAACATATGCTCAAAGGAATGATTTAGTGGGGATAGTCTGTCCCACTGCTTCTGCAAGAGCTACAGGAAAGAATCTCTAACACAAAAGCAGAAAATGTAGCCCCTTTACTGGCTCTTGATAATAATATTTTCTTTCACCTTCTATTGGTTCTCAGCTTAGCTACCTTTTCAGAATTCATAAACCATCAGAGGCTGTGCTGGTGCAGTTACTGACTGGTTTTAAATGGATGTATTTGCCATGCATATCCATGTAACTTCAGTTAAATACCCTGGAATTGGTAGTAGACAACTAAGAAAAGTAATGGCCCTATCAGAGAAGATGCTCCATTAATAGCAAGGTGACACTTCATATTTTGAGCAGAAGAAATATTTAGGGCCAGATCCAGCAAGCCACTTAGCTACCTACAGTTCAAGCTGGATGTGTTACAGATACCGGAGTCCAAGAAGACAAGACACAAACTCTGTGTAACCTGACAGGTTCTGAATTTTGCATTAAAGGCACACAGAATAAAATACGCATAGAGTTTTAAGACCATTGGAAAACAAGGGAATGCCTTCTTGACAGGAGTAATGTTCCTTCTGGTCCTGACATCTTCAACAGGAGAGCTGAAGAATCCCCTTCCCTCATCCTAAGTCGTCTTCCAGTATGAAATTGGGAGAGGTGGATCAGAAGGGCTACAGGAGGATTAAAGAAGGTTTAACCCTGGGCAAAAGAAGGTTTAAAGTGTACCTCTCCCACCTCATCAGGTTTTACCCTCGTGGTCTGCTGCAGAGGAGCTGTCCCAGCTGTGAGCCCCTGGCTGCCTTGAGGAACAGGCTTGGCCACAGGAGCAGAGCAGCACCACAGCCCTCCAAAGCTCCACTTTGGGCTGTGGAGCACCTCAGCAAGCTGGTGACATCCAGCCTGCAGGAGCCCTGAGGAACCTGAAGAAGGGAAATACTTCAGGCATCCTTTCCTCTTTGCCATTTCTCCTGGCAGCCTTTCAGGCTGGCTGAGGTCAGTGCTGGGGCTGTGACCAGCTCTTCGCTCAGCACATAGCTCAGTGCCCCGCACGCGTTAGACATGGCAACACGGGGTACTCACTGCACTGATAAATGTCCAGCTGTCACAAATAACCCCTCATCCACTCACAACCAAGCTCCATTTCTTCCTTCCAGAGCACTGTCAAGGTTGCATCACTGAGGGGTGTCTAAAGACAGGCTGCAGGAGCAGAAGGACTTTGCCTAACAGGACACAGGAGGCCACTGAAGTAACAGTCACTGCTGACTTCAGTGTACTTAAGTCAGACTTAGCCTGTGGTTAAATATACAAGTCCTTTGCCCTTTAAGGCTTTAAATAAGTTTGCCTCAAACTACTGCATTGGCTTACATTACAAGATAAATTATGAAAAATAAGTTGGCCTCAAAGCATAGTTTTGCTTAGCTGCTCTGGGCATGAACAGTTTCACTTGGCCTCTGTTTTCCAGACCACCTATGTCCCTCACCAGGAGGATGAAGAGAAAATAATCAAGAGGGACTGGAGCCTATTTAGACAACTGGTCAACTCCTTGCAAAGGGCTCCTTCTTGGGCAGAAGACAGAAGATCCACCACAGAGGAATAACAAAGCCTGATAAAGGCTGATCCTGGTGCTGATTGAATGCTCTGATGCCACTGGACAGAAAGGATCAGGTTCATGGGTTTGACCAGGAGCACAGTGTATGGTCAGGGTCTGTGCCTCCCTTTTCCCTCTCTCTTCCTCCTCCTCTCTTCCCCTGGCTCTCACCTTGCCTTCTCCCTCATCTTTACTACTGCATTTATGTAAGTGCTGAACACACACAGAGTCCTGCACACTACAACTCTCATCACACCAATCACTTGACAGTGATGATCCCAGCACCCTTTATGAGATCTGTAACCAATTACAGCTGAAATCAATATGAATCCATCAATATAAAGCTCTTAAGCTTTACAACCATGGAACAGTGACAGGCACAGCCTGCATCTTTTCTAATAACACACTCTAGCTGACTCAAAAGGGGAACTGTATTAAAATACTGTGCTGCTACAGTATGTCAGATATAAAATGTCATATATAACATGTCATGTATAACAAGAGGGAACGAACAAACTACAAAGACACCTCTGTAAAGGCATTATTGCACTTCTATTGAACAGTGCCTTTCAACAGCAAATCAATCACCAGTCCCCTTAAATGCACTTAGCTGCGGAATTACTGCATTTCTAATTTCTATTCCCAATATTGGCCCAGGATTGCACTGCCTTCCCTAGCTTTATGTCAGCTCTGCAGAGGTGACCCACTCCTCCTGATCTCATCAGCAAACCTTCAGTGGCTGCCTTGCTGCTGCCTCTGTTGGTCAATCCAGGCAACTCTGAAACAGCAGGCGGGGCTGACTGCACCTCTCTCACATTTCGTGTGTGCCCTGCACTGGGTTCATGCCTAGACTTGAACTGTGAAAAAAAGAAAAATTAAAAAAGAATTTATGATCTCATGAACCTTGAGAGCAGAGGCCCTTGAGCATCCTGTGAATGACAGCAGCACTCCTAAGTCTGGATCCCAGCCCACGTTTTCCATCCAAGAGGACGGAGCGATGTTTGGAATTACATAGCGAGGAATCTAAACTAAACCAGGTGTCTTCCCAGTTTTGCCAAAAAAATAGTTTGACACATACTAGCTTATAAATAGATGGTTCTGCCAGATCAAACAATGATATATTACACTGACCACTCAAACAGCCCAACAATGAAGCAATTTTCATGAGGATGCGATACTTTTTTACTTTTTTAAATTGAAAATAATAAACAGATTGGTTTATATTATCATGAAAAATGTGCTAAAGGGTAAGGTCTGTGAAGAAAAATCTGACAAGTCATAGGTCATAAAAGTTTCAGTTCAAGCTTGTTCATATTATAGTGAAATAAATTATTGCTGAAAACTTCTTTCAAAGAGTTCCTTTTTGATTGGGTCTTGGTTTTAAGATGAGCAAGCACTTTAAATGTGAGCTATTTCCATTGTTTGTGAGCAATAAATGTCAGGCTGAATAGAAAAGCAGAGACCAGAAGTTATTCCCACTGGTGTAAAAGAAAAGTTGCACAGTGTTTCCTTCCAACCACAGGACACCCTTTAGCTTTTATCTGACTATGATTATCCAGATCACCTGTCCACACACAGGCACCTGGACAGGGAGTTCTCAGCACCATACAAGGCTTTTCTTTCTCCTACAGGTACAACACATAAACCCAGCTGGCACTTGGGAAAATTCAATTCTGAAGTGTCTGACTCCAGCACAACCTGACTCCATTTCTAAGATTTAATTCCTTTTGCTGGAACTGTCTGTTTGCCATTTAATTCTCATTTTGTTCTTTCTCGAGTGTGACTGTTTCAATCGTGATGAGCAGCGTCTCGCTCAGGACCAAAGAGATTTTGTGGGCAGATGTGATGTAGAACAGCAGAGCTGCACAGGACCAAAGGGTGTCTTGCAGAGATGGTGTCTGGGGCAGAATTACTCAGTGTAAATGATTAATGGAGAAACCTCTTTTTGCTGATGGGCTCTGGAGAGATGCCTGGATACAGTGATAAGGAGCTGACAGGGAACCAGCCATGCTCAAATGCCTTTCAGTTCATCTAAAGCTGCAGAGAAAATCTCCTCCCACATTTAAGTCTTTGGGACCCTTCCAGTCATGTCTTCCCCCTCTGACAGTCTTCCAGCTCCCTGGGACTTTCTGGCCCTCCTCAGCATCCTCTTTTGTCTTCTTCTGCTCCCCCAAGGACAGTTCTGTTCTTTTTTCAGCTCATTCCACTTCCACACAGGAAGTTCCTGGGAAGAGGCCGCAGGTGGAGCAGCCTGTGCTGGGACAAGCTGCCATCAGTTGTCCCTTGTCCTCACTCAGGACCCACTGGATCCTTTCAGAACAAGGTTTAGACCTTTTAGAATGAGGTTTAATCCAACCCAGCAGACTCAGCTCTCCCCCAGTGTTAGTTTCTAGCAGAGCTCTGTGCTCCAGCACATGCAAGTGCTCTAACACACATCACATATTTTTCCAGGCTCCACCACAGTGTCAGGCTTAATGAAACACTTAATTATCAGACCTCAGAATGCAAGATTCCCCAACCAGACAAATGCATCTGGGCCTGGCTGTGCAATCCTTCCTCTGCCCAACAATTGCTCCTGGGGACAGGTAAAACCAACAGGCTGAGAAACAAAGAGGCTGCATGGCTATAGACAGGAATGAGCTCGTGATGGTAACTTGTTCTGCCAGCCTAAGGAAAGCCTGGTCACAAGATCCAAATAGCTACTTGGCACCTGAGAAGCAAGGAACTAAATCAGAGGCCAGACACCTAAACATCAGCCCAAGAGTTAGAATAGGAAATACCAAAATCATTGCATTCCTTGACTGAAGTAGTCTTGCCTAGAAAAGGCAGACCTAGCTGGAAGGGGAGAAAGGGACACAAGCAAAGGATGGAGACAAAAAGACATCTCTGAAATGACCCTGCTGAAACTCTGGGGTTTGTTCCTGTTTCCTCTTTCAGAGCAGCTCAGTGAAGTCCACCACCAGCTCTACCCTCGCCCTGAGACATGGCACCAGCACTCTGTATTCTCAGGTACCACAAAAATTTGCATCTTCTGGGCCAAAGGACAAACATTTCCAACTGTAGTGGCAGCATGAAGGTTTCAGAGTGCCCACATCACAGAGAAGCACAGGGGCTTCAGCAGCACAGATCATTTGTTTTGTATTGAGCACAACAATTCACCCAGGAGTTGTTTCCCCCTCCCAGCCTGCCAGGCACAAAATATTCACCAGCTTCCTTTTCCATTACAAATTTAAGATCTACCTTGAAAATATAAAAAGCCTGCAGCGTGAAAAACACACAGAGTAAGAGGAAGAGAGATTTGTCTGTCCCCACTGTCTGTAAACCTCTTTGGTAGCTGGGGAGTTGTGAGGTGGCAGGTTTTCAGCACTGATTGACTGTTATCTGACATGGATTGTATGGCTCTCTGGGGTTTTTTTGTCAAATCTGCAAAGCCACTGAAACAATAGTTATGGTTATAAGAACTCTTTCAGGGTGGAGTGAAAAACAAGAAACCATTGCTGGAGAGTGTCTGGTGTTGATCACAAAGAGAATAAGTACTATTTGCCCAGAGAAAACAAGATTTTTCCACTAACCTCTTATTTTGCTTTCTCAGCAATTTTTTCTGTTTTCTCTAGTTTGCAGCCCTTCTCTAGCCAGTAAATTCAATATCTTGTGAGATCTAGAGAGAACAAAGTGAGCACAAGGCAGACAAACAAGGAAGGGGTCAATTATTGTATTAAAATCCCCAAGTGCATTGTTCTAGCACAAATTTCACGTTTGCTTGTGCATGCTTTTAACTGATTCCTTACTTTGTGTCTTTTAAATGGGCACCAGATGCCAGAGAGAATGATCAAAATTGCAGTGAAACTCGAGATCAAATAAGTTTTTCCCTAAACTAAACCTATTTTTAAAATATCCTCCATGCTTTCCCCTCCAAGATTTACCAAGAAAAAGAGCCTTTCTCCCAATCTGTCACCTTAAGAGCTGTGCACACAAGTTGCAAAATCTCAAAGACTTTGTGACTCCCCTCTCACAAAGTCCCCTCTTGAATCACTCCCCTCTTGAGGCACTGGAAGGACTGGGATTATCCTTGTCTTAAACTCACGAATCAGCTTTTCCTTCCCCAAACACAAACATCCAACAGCTGTAAAAATGGCATCCAATCAACTGCTGACTCTGCCAGTTCTGCAGTGCTCCTGCTCACGTCCCTCTGCCTCCTCCTGCCACGCTGCAGCACATCAGAGAGTGGTGAGGAGGCAGGGCAGAAGTGGAATTGCTACCCCTGTGTGTGGGCCAGTAGCCAAGTGATTGCACTTTACAAGCTGGCCACAGATCCACCTTTCATGTCGAAACATGGGGAGAATTAGGCAACTTTTTAAATTAAATAATTCTTCAATCGATGTTCTTCGGTTGTTTACTTTTTTTTTTTTTCTTCTTGCAAACTTCTCTTTTTTTCAGTTTTTTAATTAGAAACACCTTATTTCTCTCCTTTTAAAACCCTCCTGGATTGAGTTAGGTCAAAGAACAGCAAGTTCTGTACAAGAAAGATCATGTTAAGTTACTGAATCTTTCTGTGAACTATCTGGCTGCCTGAAGTGTGGCCAGAATATTTTTTTTCCCAGCATATGAACATAAGAGAGACTGCAAGTCTTTCATCAGACACTGCCTTTTAAGAAGAAAGGCCTTTTAGATATAACCTGTTGCCTCAGATTTACTTCATGTTCCTTCAAAGTGTATTCCTATCTATGTTTTTAAACATTTGGGATGTTAGAACCAATTTTCTCCTCTGAGGGAGCTCTGTCAGGAAGCTGATCCTGTCCCAAGCAAGGCCAACCCAGCTTTCTAGAATGTGTCACATCTGTCTTGCTGTAAAGCAAAGAGACACAGGTTTCTCCTCCCTATAATGTTGTGGGAGTTTCCTTTCCCACACCTTGAACCTTAAAATTTGTCCTCTGATTTTTCTCCCTGGTGCAATAGGAACTGAGCCCCTCTTATAAACTTTAAACCAAATGTGACAGTTTCAGAACCTGGATTAGTTTGGCTGATCATAAAGACATCTTCCAGCTGTGACCCTCTCTGAAGGACAGGAGCACCCAGTAGTTGAGTGAGCATCCATCCAACCCTTATGGACACGAGCAAAAGCTCCAAATTGCAGATTGTGCTATTCCAAGCTGAGAGAACCTGCAGGAAACCACCATCATGGGTCCTGTTCCCTTAGGAAAATGGGATATAGCTCATCTTCATCAGTCAGGAAAACAGGAAGAAGAAGTGGTATATGGGCATCAAACTTACAATTTCAGTACTGGCCTATGACAGAAATCTGCCCTCCTTTCTGTAAGGGAAAAAATTAATTGAAAGGAAAGAACAGAATAATCAAGAGAAGTTAGAGGAGATGGAAATTGCTGTATCTCAGAATTCTGACTCAGAAATCATGAGTGATTGCAACAAACTGCCACAGAGCAGCTTCCCTTAGTCCACATGCACACTCATGTCCCTGGGAAGCCTTTTTTCCAAATATGAGGTAGCTTTCTCATGAGTTTCAGTCTAAAACACTAAATCTAATTGTTTCCCATTTATTGTGGTCTATCACAGGGTCAGAATACACACCAACAGCAATTGTTACTGGGCAGCTGACAGATGCTGACTCCTGTGTCAAAGCCTTTAGATCAGAAGCTGAGCTGAGTCCTGCTCCTTTTTAAGTCAACAGAACTTCTCTGAGATCTTTCACTATGTCCTAAGTAACACTGCTCCTTATGGCAGCCATGAAACACCAGGGACTGCCTAAATTAGACCCCTGGCTCTACATGGATTTCAAGTGGGGTGCTTAATGCCTTTGGAAAGCCTGCTCCACGTTTTTCCATATATTTCGATAGTGCAGAAGCACAGGGAGGAAGTTTGGAAAGTCACTTGTGTGACCTCTCACTAAAACTCCAAGGTCCTATTCAATAATCCAGCCTTTTGGAAATTTTTTGCATGCTGCTTACAGGACACTAATCATTCTTTTGACATAAATAGGAAAAGTTTTTTGCATCAAAGCTTGACAGATTGGAAATTTTCTTCTTTCTCCATATACTGCAAAATAACTTCCAGAGCTGAAGTTGCTGTGGGCCAAACCCTATCAGTGGGAGCTTTGCCATTTGCTTTATTAAAACCCCAGTGTGGCCCTAGAGGAACAGTATATACTTTATAACTGCAATTTGAATTCAGTGTTGTTGCATAAAATATTCTCTCTTCAGCTGGCAGCACCGGAAAGTTTTGCCCTCTGTTGCACCTCAATATTTGTATTCCACATGAAAGTCCTTCAGGCCACACTGTCTTTGTTGGCTGGTGGGCTCAGCCCAATTTGTCAGCCCACAATTTTGCAGGTGAGAGTGACGAATTTACCACTCAATCTTAAGAAACATTTGAATTCCACCCCCTGTTAAAAGGCCTCTTTATTCTCCTCCTCTAAGTTCTGGAGAGGTCCTTGCAGGATCAAACTCCTCCACCACTTTGATGACTGTAAATGGTGTGCACCATCAGAAGCTGAATTTAGCATGGAAAATGTCCTTGGATGACCCAGCAGCAAGAGGTCATCACTGTTTGGAGAGCACTTAATCCAACACTACACCTCTTATACGCCTTGAACTTGGCATTTCACTTCAGTGTGTAAAATGTTCGGATTCCCTGGAATTCAGGCCATTTAACTTCAAAGTTCAGGCTCATTTGGCTGGTGATGGGTAGTCTCACTGAGTCACCCGTGTTTACTCCTAAACTGTCTGCTCCATATCCTGTTTTCTGGGATGTTTATAAGCACTCTTGGGATGCTGATTTGTGTCTCCCCCGTTCAGACAGAACAACCTTCCCTGGGCTGACACACTGGGACCCAAGGGCTGGAGCACCTCACCTATGGAGACTGACTGAGTCATTCAGCCAGGAGAAGAGATGGCTCTAGGAGACCTTAGAGCACTCTCCAGTGCCTAAAGAGGGTCCAGGAGAAGTGGAGAGGGACTTTGGACAAGGGCCTGGAATGACAAGATAAGGGGGAATGGCTCTGAAGTGTCAGAGAACAGGTTTAGATTGGATATTAGGAAGAAATTCTTGTCTGTGAGGGTGGAGAGACACTGGCACTGCCCAGAGAAGATGTGTATGCCCCGTCTCTGAAGTGCTCAAGGCCAGGATGGAGCCCTGAGCAAGCTGGGATAGTGGAAGGTGTCCCTGCCCATGGCAGCAGGTTGGAATGAGATCATCTGGAAGGTTCCTGTCAACCCAAGCATGATTCTATGATTTGGAAGCTGGACAACATGTCATTACAACTCTGTGGATGCACTTTAAACTCCCTGATGGCCAAAGTATTGTAGATTAATTGTCACTGACCAGGTTTTTGGTGAGGATTTTACTACGTGCTTAACCCCCACAGTACCACAGCTGGATTGCTACCAGCCCCCAGATTTGTCCACCTGAAGCTACTCCCTATGTATCTGCAGCCACAGCACAACCATGTCTGCTGCCACATCCTGCTGTGATTGGATCAGCCCAAAGTATAACCCTGATGCAAATCAGCTACTGCAAATGATTTAATTCTCCAGTTAGCCACAGCACCCCACTGGTGTTTATAACCAAGGCCACTGTAGGCATTAGCAAGCAGGCAGGTTCCTATGGCAGCTCTCTTCTGAAGGCCAGCAGAATAGTCTTTGCTCCCTGTGGCTTAATTTGCCTTTGTGGAGCCCTGGAAAGCCAGGCTGCTGGGAAGAGGGTAGGGATAAAGCCATCCTGCAACAGCATTTTGAATGGATTGAAAGGAGGAGGGAGAACAGGGGTCTGAACAGCCAGAGGCAAGGAAGCTGCAGCGCTGGGATCAGTGAATCCTGGACAAAGGTACCACCAGGAAGAGTTAATAATAATCCAACACACACAAGGGCATGTCGGAGGCAAGCACTCCCATCCGAAATCCTGCTCACAAAAATCTGCAAATGAGCTGACACTAATGAAAACAAGGGGCCTGGAAGCTGGATGGTGGCAGGAGGAAAGGAGAGGCTGCTGTATAACTTGCCCTCCCTGCCCAAACCTGCCAATGCAGCTGGATTCTGACTTGCAGCATCATCACTTTTCCTGTCCTGGCCTCCTGAACCTTTGAGCAGCCCCTCGCAGTGACCTGCCAAACCTTTGCTATCCAAACTTTTCTCCCTTTGAACAGCTTGATAAGGGGCCAACCTGTGCAGTAGCTTCACACTCTGCCCCGAAGGGAGAACACAATGAGGCCTAAAGAGCCAATTGCACTTGTTACCCAAGGCAGTTTTTGAACTCTGCACAGAGAGGCTGGAATGCCCCCTTCCACTAAGCAGAACAAAGGGCAGCCAGCCTGCAGGGGTTTAAATCTGAAAGTTAAACATGAATGTGATTAATGTGCGGCTTTGAATTTCATGTATTATTGAATTGTATACATTACTCCAGGCTCAGAGGTTTTTCCCTTTTATTCTGCAACACGACTGTAAGTTCTGTTTGGGAGAGGTGCAGAGCAGAGAACACCAGGCAAAAGTATTTCCATATGTATTCCACAAATTCTCTGCCTGAAGGACTTGAGCGAGCTGGGATTTATACTGTGTTCCACTGACCCTGAAAAAACAGCTTGAAACAGATTTACAGAAGATGCACTGGAGCTCATTGCAATTGAAACAGTGGATACTTATTTGACAGCCTCCAGGAATCCTTCCAGGTCCACCCTTTCCTGTGAATCTCCTAAAGCTCCGGAAGATTATCAGAGTTAAGCGGATGTGCGGGATGCCGGGTTTTGGGAGATGGGTTGCCTCTCTTAAGACCCATAAAAATGATCATCTCATTCAACCAGTGCTCCCACTCCAAAGTCTGAGTCCTTGATCCCATTTAAGTCATAATCTGCTGATAGGAGCCAGAAAGCTGGACCACACCACTCCTGTGTGATCCTGACAGCTTTGGGGAAATGCTGCATGACCAGAGCAGTGTCCCAGCTCTCACTGCTGGGGAAACCTTTAGCATATTTTTAGAAAGAGTTAATTAACCCCATTTGTTGCATACAAGGGGCAACTGTAAAGCACACCTGGACACTTCCAGTTTGGACTTTTTCATTCTCTGTATGGCTCTTGGGCAAGTTTCCTCACTGCACCACAACATAACACGAGGCTAACAAAGGTCCTGAGAGAACCCTGAAAGTTTTATTTTATGGAATACAGTTCCTCTTTGATTGGAGGGTTTCCCTGTGGAGATCTTACATAGAGTATCAAATGGTCAGTATCTGACAGGCACTACCTGCCTTTCTGTGGCAATGGATGTCCTCCTGCAGGTCCTGTGCCTTTCCACTCACCCATCCAGTCTGTGCTGTGCTGGGGGCAGCTCTCATTGCACTGGTGATTCTGTGTGGAATTGAACAACACACCTGCATAAATAATGAGCCTGCACAATGCCTTGGCCTGGCACTATTACTCAATGTCACAGTTTTGGTGTCCTGAGAAGCACCTTCAGCTTTGCCTCAAGGACAAGGCACTGGTTTCTCTCCCAGTTTCTAACTTGGCCAAACTCTGTTGAACTCATCCAGTGCAACCACAGGCCCCAGCATGATGAGTTTGTGGAGAATATTCTGCAGCATCCAGACAGATCTTCAGAGGACTGTTTTCACTTGGATCAAACCACTGAAAAGAGGGATTTTCTATTCCATCACACACCACCACTCAGCTCACCATGATTACTTCTACAAGGACCACCATTAAAACAGCCAGTGAGCCTGCCTTCCATGGCACACCTCTCACACTGGGCTGGGCAGGGAGGATCTGGAAGAAATGAGAGATTATGTGAAGAGTTCCCATTTTCAAAGCTCTAGATGGCTGCACATAATTTTCCATGCCAATTTTCATCTGGAACTTCATTTGCTTGTGGAATGGAGCATGACTACTGCAGCAGGAGAGCTCTCTCTCCAGGAGCAATTTCTGGCTCAGGAGGATGACTGACCTTTGTTTTGGACAGGAATATGAACTCTCTTGCTGTTGGACACCTTTGAATCCTTGCCTCCTATGCTTTAGCCATTACTTTAGCCTATTACTAGCCAGGACATGGATATAGTTTCTCCTAAGAGCACTAATAGCTTCCCTGGCTTGCCAAGCTTGTTACAGAGTAATGCTTCTTTAATTCTTTACTTCCCAATCAAAAGGTCCAGACAGTGGATATGGGAATTGCAGCAGTGATTCTTAGACCTGATATATGTCCAGTCCTAAGTTTCCTAGAGTCTCACTGAAGTACATATAGAAAAATTACTGACCACTGAGGACATTTTAGGAGCAGGGAAGCCCAGAATATTTACCATTATCCATGGCCAGAGACCAGCCCTGCAACTTCATCCCTGGTCTGAAATCTGGAAATGCTGTGCACTTTCACTTGCATGGAGTTTACAGAATCCAACTGCAGCTCTGAGCTCTGAACTGCAAATACTAAACCTGCTGCTTCTCCTGCTCATCTTGGTGCAGTGCAGATACAAACCAGACAAAACACAGCAACCACATTTCTGCCAAATGTGTGAAAATTCAATTAATACTTGGGACAGAAGAGCAAAGAAGTTTTGAGCAGGGGGCTGGACAGAAATGCTCTTACAGTTCTGTGATTGTCAAACCGGCCATAAAGCACATACCAATCTATCAGTCAATAATAGCAAAAAATACCAAATATCTTTTGGGCCAGCCCCCAGCAACAAAATTTTAAAAATCTCTGTATCTCCTCTGCAAAATGGTATTTACAACCCTCACATACTGCTCCCAGCCCAGAGAGCTGCAGGTTTGCTGGGCATATCTGCATCACTTTTGCTATTTTCTGGCAGCAAGGCCTGACCCACATCTGAACTCATCCAGATATTTCAGTAAATCTGCAGTTTCCCTGTAAGTCCAAAAGTCCTTGGTTAGGACACCCCTGCCCTGTGCAAAATAAACCAGTTCTCCCCATTTTCTTTTGGCATGGCTGGTCCTCCTCCAGTCTCTTAATTAACACAAGAGGAAAAAATAGGAAGGGTGACAAGACCCACCAGTGGCCTTTCCCTGTGTGCTCATGTGTCTCCATTCTTGGGGGCTGACCCAGGGCACAGCTCTGCTCTTCTACATGTATTTTCCAGTGGAAGCATTGCTTCTTTCCTTCCTTGGATTTATTCAGGCTCCAAACTCCAAATTCATCAGAACTGTCACGGACCATTTGCAGGATGGGAAGATATTGTGGGTCCAATCAGCGTGGGTGTCACAAACAATTATCCATTGTGGAATGATCCCAATTAGTAAACACCCTGCTAACAGGCCACCTCCCCAAGGACACTGATTGCCTGTGACAGTGTATTTTCAGGATGTCTGCTGGAAAACTACGACTCAAGCCTTTGTGGCCTGGCTCCTGGCAAATTCCTTGTTAACCCTACAAAAGAATCTACACATGAATAATTAAAAATAGATTGGAGTAGAAATTTAAATTACATTTAGCTTTGTCACCCAATCCCCTTTATAACAAGACCTACTTCTCATCTGGAATAAAATGGGAATTCTATTCCCTGTCTTGGCTTGCATGAGGCACTCTGTGTTTTGATGCTTTGCTCTAGGCTTTTGGATTTAAATAAAGATTTCCATATAAACACTCCCTTCCACTTTCTCCTTTCTTCTCTCCTTTTCCTTTGGTGCAAAATTCTCAGAGTTGCCTGAAGGACCAGCTCAGTGAGTGTTTGAAACCCAGCTGCTTACTCCTTGCTTAACAAATGCAGCCTCCAACAACCTGATAGTTGCTTTCAGGGAATTAAATCACAAAGACAGGAACAAAATAAAGATACAAAACTAAGTATTTTCAAAAGTAACTTTTTGACCACCCAATTATCTCCTGGAATGGACTGTCTGTGATGCTAGGATGAGGTAGGAAGACAGATTTGGTCAGCCAGGCTGCCTCCCAGCCAGCCCTCTTGCTCCCAAGGAATGGGCTTTAGTGCCATACTCCACTTCCTTTCAAGTGTGCCAAGTCTTCCCACACTGCTCAGTAATACTCTCACACCTCAGAGATTTTGGCAGGCTCCTGCACAGCCTCTCTCCTTCTCCTCTAGCCTGCAATAAGCAGGCTCCAGTCTTTAATATGTGGGGGCAAGTAGATTTATTTAACTCGTCCCTCATGCTTTCAGCTCTGATTTCAAACCAGTTGATTGGTAATTTCTTGTCAGTAAATTCTAGCCCAGCTGTATCTTCAGCAGGGATAAACTGCCAAATCTCTGTAATTTCCATGGAGCTATGCCACTTTTCCCAGCCCCAGTCCAGCCCAATAGCCTGACTCCAGTTATCTTGCTGTCAGTCTGTCACACACACCCAAGAGCTCACTTTGCTCTCTCTCACACTAGAGCTTTAAGGGTTCCTCCTTCCTAAAGAATTTTGCTTTCAGATGTTTCTCTCATACAGAAAAACTACTTTTCCTCCTCTAACATTCCATCACTTTCCCACCAAAATGACCAAACTTCCTGGTTTCTGCCATGCTTCACCTACAAGGTACTCAGTAATGTTTGAAAAACATCCCACCTAAAACTGTCATTAAAATGCTTTTTACTGCTTTGCTAATGCACAGGAGGAGCCCTCAGTGAAATGGATGAATCAAAAACTTTCATCAGTCACATTGGTTGAAAATCTGCACGACCAGAGCCATGTATCATTTGTCATTTCTACTAATCCACACGACAGAGTTCCTATTCAAAACAAGCCAAACAACCTCGGAGGGAGGGCAAGATCTTGTAAGACCCTGTATCAAATGCTCTACCAGGCTCCAACTGCAATATATCTCAGGCAATCCCTTTGTCCAGTACTTTGCCTTTGCATGATTGAGGGTGAAATTGCATAACCATTCCCTCCCTGTTCTCCCTCAGGCACAGCACCCTGTGGTTTGGAGCAATTTAAGTCTTAGTCCAAAAATTTGTCTCACTTTTCTCCCATCTTGGTGGTCCACACTAAATCCCAACTCTTTCTCCTTTGCCTTCTTACTCTTTTCTTCCTGACCCTCTATGGTCCCAGAATCCAGAGCTTCACTATTCTTTCCCTTCACCTCCAAACTGCAAAGTCACAGGGACAAAATGTTAGAGAAGATCTCTGGTATCACCAACTCAGTTTACAAAAACCTGGACACTATTGCTGTCCTATCCACCACCCTCTTTCCAAAAGAGGTTAGGAAATATTCCAAATTCCTGTCTCGGCTGAAGAGACTGTTCAGCCCTCTGTAAAACTGCAAGAGGTATGGACACTTGTGAATTTGGGAGGAAAAAGAGGGCTGGCTCTCTCCCAGGGGAAAGGCTTTACACATCAAGATGCAGACAGAGAATCTGGCCCTGCTTTAAAGAGGAGGGACACAGTTCTATTTCTAGCAGGGACATTGTGTGAGCAACTCCCTCTGAAGCCAAAGGATTTTTTGCCCTCAGATATCCAAGGGCAGAAACCAGGAGCCAGAGTCAGCCCTGGTGCCAGCTGATGGAGCAAGCACCCTCCAGCTGTAGAAAAATAGCTCCTAACACTAGGATAAAGCTGGAGCCACTGGAAGTGTCCTTGCAGACACAAACAGATTTATGGCCCAAAAATTCAAACAGAAATTATCATGGCAACCACTGCTACTGCCAGGAGGCATCCATTCCCTGCCTATCCATCCTGCTTGGCTCACAGGTCTCAGTGGTCCTCCCCAGGACAGCCACACAATCTATGTGAAAGCACTTGGCTTCTGGGGATGCCACGAATTTTCTGCGTTCCCTACCACACACACTCGCCAAGCAAGGCTTGATTTAGCTGCAGTAATCTCTGATGCCTGTTCCCACAAAGAGAACTGTTTATTTTATAGTATCTCAAATGGATGGTAATAAACTGCCTGCCTCTGCATCAGAACAAGGTCACTGACCCAGTCTGCTGCCCAGCAAACTGGATAAATGCAGCATGCCCCAGGGCTGCAGTGAGAGCCAAGCCTGCCCCATCACCCTGGGCTGCCTTGTGTTGGTGTAGCATGGGCAGAGAAAGCCTGGCCTCTAAATGTGGCTTGGGAGAGGGTGGGACATCAGGGAATTGCACCCTTGGAAGCACAGCAGGCCCTGAATGAATTCAAATATAAGCTACACAAGCAAAAGGGAAAGATTTCACAGCGTGGCCAGCAGCAGCTTCCAGAGCTTTGGAGGCGCCCCAGCACGTTGGCCTAAGAGAGAAGTACCCACACACGAGCTGGAGGGGCTTGAGGCACCTCTCCTTCACAGGAAAAGGGCACTGACTAGGTGGTGCACTGCAGACCAGCTTGAGGAGCAGGAATGCTCTGGAGGAACCCACTTTCAGACCAGGACACTTCCAGGCCAGAGGACTCTGATGGATGTCTGAGTTGGTCTTGAAGTGTTTTGCCACAAATGCATAAACTGCCAGGTTTTACAGGAGGGCTCGTGGCACTTCCAAAGCCAACAGCTTCCTAAAGCATCACATCCAGCCAGCCAACAATTTGGCATGTGGTCACTGTGCCTTCAGCAGCAACCCCCCAGCCACACAGTCCTGAGATCTTTGGGGCTCTGCTGTGGGACTGTGGTCTCGTTTCTGTTCACTTAGCCAGAGCACAGGCAATGGAATTTTGACCAGTTTTATGAGCCTGCGTCACAAAGGAGGCAGGTGACACCTGGCCCAGCATAAATCCTACCACTAACAAGGGAGCCTTCCAGGATGGTCTGAACCAGCAGAGAGAGGTGACACCAAACCAGCACGATCTCTCGTGTGGCTGCAGTGTTTTGGATCCAGTGCTAACACCCTAAAGACAGTTTTATGGTATCTCTGTGTGAGGACTCTGTTTGAACTCCTCTGGTTTAAGCCTTGATTTAAGCTAATGCATAATTCATAATGGGGATGATAACAGATGGCAACTTGTGAAGCCACAGGAACTCAATCAGTTGTGATCACATGACAACACCCTAAATAATTTAAATCACATCTCACTGCAAGAGCTCCTCTGCTGGGGCCCTGTTACAGAGATGCTGATGCCACACTGTGGGAATCACCCTGCAAGGCAGGATCTGTTACCAAATGTCCCTCTTGGCAAGGGGAGAAACTGAGGCTCAGAGTGAGGGGCTTCCATGTGCTTGCTCCACGAAAGCAGATCCCTGGTGTCCTCTTGTTCCTCTGCCCCAGATCCCAGCCATGGGGCCCTGGTCTCTCTTTCTCTGTATATTGCACATGTTTACAAAGATATTTGCAAAAGGTCAATTCAGACAAAAAGCATTATTTTAAAAAACAGCCTGTCTTCCACAGCATGGTTTCTAACTCCAAGAAAACTCTCCAGAGAAGTTTATCCTCAGACCAGACACTCTCACATCAGAATATCTATTTCTTCTTTAACTACAGGAGGAAACTGCCTTTCCAACACATGGGCTAAACCTCAGTGACATGGGGACCCTTCAGTGTCTCTGTGAAAGCCAGCAGGCCCTGCCAAACACCTTGGCCACTCCAGGAAGCAATGTGGGATGCAGGGAAGCAGGGGGGGCTTCTCTTATGAGTTTCAGCACCTTCCTTCTCTTTCCATCAATTTCCAGGTGGCCACATGCACATGAAATCTGGGGCTTTGCAGGAAAGTTTCAGTTCCAGTGACTTGAAACAGTTTTCTGAGTAAAAACACTCTTCAGGAAAGAAATGTTCTAGGAATAATCCAACATGCTCTGGATTATAGAAATGCTTCTACTGTCACAAGGGACAAAGCACCTTAAAGAATATAAAACTTTAATGAATTGTTATCATCATCTCAGCATACTTTGAGAAGACACTCCGAGTTTGAGCCTTCTCTGGAATTCCAATCAATCATAATCAGCACAGTCAGCCCCAGCTGGAGCACTTAAGTCTGCTCACCATAAGCATAATTAACAGGGCCTGCTGCCTCCTGCCATACTGCTGGGGAATAGGGAACACTGCCTACACCACATTCATCCTCAAACATCACTTGACTGCCAGACCATTTTTACTCTTCATTTCTAAAATCACCATCCTTTTTTTTTTAAACACTTCAAGTATAAAAGCACTCATGAGCTGAAATTCTCCTACAGTAATTGTTGGGGGCACTTTCTGAAGAGAACATCTCCCAAACAGAAAGGAAACTGACACCTAAAAACACTTCCCAGAGGCGCTTTAAGCCCTGTTGGTCTAAGCACAAGGCATGGAGTTCTTCAGCATGCTGGTTCTCACCAAAGCACAACTATGTATTTTCTCTCTGGTGCAATATTAGCACTTGGCAAAGGTGTTTGGAGAAACAGCACTGCATAAAACAAAGCCCTGTGTGTCCAAGATGGACCAGATTCTCAGGTGGACTAAAGTCTGAATTCAAGGCAACTATGCCAAGTGACATGAGCAGAGATACAGAATTATATTTCCTCTAAACCTGTGTGTTAGCAGTGAAAAACAGAACAGTATATGGTTACAGCACTGTCCTGATCTTCAGGCAACAATGCAAATCAGGAGATGCCTCATTCCTTGGGGGATCCTAGGGAAAAAGGAACACCCTTTTCAGAATGATAATAATCCCAAAACTTCTTACAGACCAGGCAGTTTTACACTCAGAATGAGGCCCTGCAAAACATCACTGTGCTGCCTGGAGCAGGGACAATGCTCCATCACTTTGCTAGGTGACTCCAAAGGCCAAGAGTAGCTGCAGCCAGGAGCAGCCAGCCCTGAGGCAGGTCCCAAGCAAAGTTCCAACCACATGTTTAACTGCAGAGACTCAAGAGTTGTTTTGTCCATTTGAGTTTGGACCTAAGGAAGCCCTGCCTTTGTAAGGGGCAAAATCCATTTTTGCCACCATGAGTGACCAGCCCCAGACAGGGCTCACAGTCTCTCCTCCATTCCCTTCTCCCCAAGGCTGCCTGTGTGAGAGCCAGCACAGACAAACTGCTCTTCCAGGGGTGGGATGCTTAAAGAAGCCTCTTCCCAGCAGAGATGGATGCTGCCTTCCCTAAGTGACCTTCCCTGAGAGGAGGCACTTTAACACACAAATTACCCAACTTGCTTTTCTCAGAAGGCAAAGAGCCACAACACTCACATACCCACCTGCTCAGGCTCCTTAAGGAATGCCTCTTTCCATCTGAAAAAGCAATCTGACACCTTTTTTTATTATTATTTATTTCAAGCAAGTAAGGACATGTCAGTCTTATTGCACAAACCATCAAGGCTCTAACTTCAAAAGCAATGAACCTTGCACTTCATGCTCATTACAGGGAATAGAATTATAGGAGTTTGGGGTTTTTTTAACAGGAAGAACTGGAGTGATCTGAGCCCAGACTGAACTTAATCTCCTAAACAGGCCCATACCCAATCTCTACTCCGAGTGCTTCCAAGCTTCAGGGCAGGTTGTGTCTGGGTTATGTCTCTTGCTCCCGAGCGTGCCGAGTGCTGCAGCTCCGAGCAGCTCCTTGTCACACTCCCAGCAAGTTGGTGACTTGGCTACCCGCCCCTGGGGACAGAGACCGAGCCAAGCACCAGATACAGCAACACGGTGACCTCGGGCGATAAAACTGCCCGAGGAAAATGGATAGTGGGGCTGCAGGGAGCGGCTCCAGAAGAAGCAGAGCCAGAGCGAGGAGCGCCAAGGACAGCGCGCTCGGGAGAGAGGCAGCCGGGCTTGGGAGGGCGGGATGGTGAAGCCGAGACCAGCCTGAGGGGAAAGGCGTCCTGCCGGGCTGGGAAGGATCCATAGGCTATCCAAGAGTGTCCTCTGGTGGCAGCAGCCACAGCAGCCGCGGTGGCAGCGCTCCGCCCGGGAACGCGCCTTCCCTTATCTCCCAACCACGGCAGCGACTCCTGGAAGTGAATTAACAACCGTCGCTGAATCGTTTTGATATTACCCGCAGCTGTAAAGTCAAGGTAAGGGTTTGGTCAAGCTGAGGTGTGAGAACTGCGAATCAAATTGTCTGGACTTCCCCGAGGTTACTGGGGGCTTGTCCAGGCTGGCAAGGACAGCCGGAGCGGCACAAGCCCATCCCACTGCAGGGAGGATGCCACGGTGCCCTCTGTCAGCAGCCATCCCAGGCTGTCTTCAAATCCTACCTGGTTGCACTGGGAAAAAGAAAGAAAACAAAAAGATTAAAAAGNAAAAAGAAAAAAGAGAAAAAAGAAAAAAGAGAAAAAAGAAAGGAAAAAAGGGGAAAAAAGAAAAAAAAAAGGAAAAAAAAGAAAAAAAAAAGAATGAAAAAGAAGAAAACAAAGAAAATGAAGAAAACTAAGAAAACCCACACCTCTTTGGATGTTTTTCCTTTTCATTACTGTTTTAAATAAAGTTCTGGTTCAAAGGCCCAACCTCAGAAATTGTAAATCTCTAGAAAGATACCAAGTGCAGATTCAGAATGGTCCCAGGCTTGGAGAGTGCCTTTTCCTCACGCTGGCACAGGCAGGCAGCAGCAGCACGGAGCAGCTGAGAGCCAGCAGTGAGTGGGCAAGGCCACAGGAAGAGGCACCAAGGCTGGATATAGAGGCAGGAGCTTCCCACTTCCACACAGCTGCTTCCTCACCAGAATGGGAGTCAGGCCATCACCTCTAGCACAGGTGAGCATTCTCTGCATGGCACACTCCCAAAGAAGATGTCACAAACTTACAGAACACCAAAGCCACTGCCCAAAAAGGAGGGATGGAGGAGCAGAGGCAGGGAGGTCTAGTGAGAGAGAAGGAATTTCTTACCATGATCGTAAATCTGTGCTGAAATTTTTTCACGGCACTTTCCCTTCCTGGCACTTCAACTCCTCTCATCATAATCTGATTTCTGGTGGTCCACAGGCCAAGAATGCCAAGTGTAGGTGCTGGCTTGAGAAAACCTGCAGGCTGCCAGAGGAAAAGGAAGACTCCAGAAAGGGGCATGGGGTGTCTCTCCTGCTCACCAAACCCACATGCCAAGGGTGTTGCCAATCTGACTGCCCCATGTTCCCCAGCATCAAGGAGGCAAGTGCCAGATGAGCCCTGTTAGCCAGCATAGGTTGTCACACCTGATTCTGTGGTTTACCTTCCATGGTTTTGACACAGCACAACAAGAGTGGGTGAAATAACCAGTTCCATGCTAACCCAATGTCTTTCTGCACCTACTGGCCCCCCAAGATTGCCAGAAAAAAAAAATTAGGCACCTCAGGCCCATCTGTAAGAATTAGGCAGAAGTAATATGGTTTTTTGAGAAGAAATTGCCAAAGGCAAGCAAACAGACATCATTTGAATGCCCCTTGCTCTGAACACTGTGTGCAGTCAGGCTTCTTTAGATCTGGAGCTGGACAGGCACTCTCTGCTGTGTGCTGTGGTGTAGATCAGGAGTGATTTTTTTTTTTTTTCTTTAAAAAGCATAAGAAAGAGTACCAGTCTAGCAGAGTCTTGTGCCCCAGGACAGTGGGTTTCTAAACAAAGACATGTCAGGATTTTTTCAGAAGCAAACTGAGAGCGAGCCTGCTCCCTGTTTGAGCACACAAAGCTTTCCCATGTGGGTAACTCTGCCCTGCTCTTCCCCTCTGCTTCCAAGGGAGAGTTCCCTGAGCCCTCCCTCAGCCTTCTCCAGCAGCTCATGGATCCAGGCAGTTTCTGGGAGAGGTGTATGAACCCCCCAGCAGCACCAAAACCCCAACCCTCCCGTTGCCTGTGTAGGTGTTCAGGTTTTGACTTTGCCTAGAGTTATTCACACCGTGGGCATAATCCCTGGGGGCTTCCCAGAGCTGCAGGCACACAGGCTGATTTGCAGCCCATGTTTGTGTGCACAGTGAGGGGACCTGACCCCATGAGCAAGGCAGGTAAGAGAGATGAGATATTTGGGATCACAGTTTCATTATTTTTTATTTTTTTAGAACTAGCCCTGTGAATCCATGTGAATATGGAGATATCCATCAACCAGTGGCTGTTCTGAGACACTGTGACCCAAGCACTGCCTGGTTCCAGCTCCTCCTCCAAGGATATGTGCTGTGAGTACACACACTTCCAAGTCACAGAGAGTTTTCTTGCTGACAGTAATTATTTTGGTAAGAGACAAAACATAAGAACACAATCATACTGAAAAACAGCTGACTTTCCCTCCCCCTCACCTCCATCTTGCTGTAATAGGAAATTTCAGTCATCTAAAAAAGAGATAGAGAATGTTAATGAGGTTCTCCAGGCCATGTAAAAGGTTGAATACAACATCAGACTCTGCCAGGACAACATAACCCACACAAGGGCAGGAAGAAGAACAACATGTAGCAGAAATGGAAAAATGGGGACCATTACATCCCAATTGTTAGAATACCTGTGTGGACCAGTGCAGAGCCCAGCCTGAGACTGAATCACAGCACCAGGGACAGGCTCTGAGTGAGCATAACCTCAAAAGGGGTGAAGTCAGAGATGTCTCTTCCAAATGAGTCTCTGTTCCCAGATTGGTCCCACATCTCCATTACATCTGGAAGTACAAATTCTCTGAAAAGTTTATGTCACAATTATGATTTTCTAACATTTACATAAAGCTCTCATTTACAAGTGAAACCAGATGAAAGTCTTCCATTGCATGCTCAAGAATCAGTCTAGCAGATTTCTGTGGTTTCTTACATCACTTTCTTGCATACAACGATCAAATCACTCCTAAGCTATTTTTCTCACAGTTGATTTCACACAGTGCTGAAGCTTCACATAAATCTTGTCATGAACTCCTGGAGGGAATCCTGGAGTCACCTACAGAGTCTGCACCTCTGACCGAGTTTATAAATCACAGCACATACCAGGTGCCACAATCCTCCCTTGGCCACAGGGATGCTCGGGAAAGGCAGGTTCCTCAGCCCAGACCCACAGCCCATCCTCGGCCAAGGGAGGGCAGTGTGTCCTGCACATCCAGCCAGCAGCCCAGGAGCTCTCAAGGACAGAATCTCATTTCCTGAGCACAGCCACATTAACCTTCAATACATTATAACCTTCATTCCTGAGCACATCACATTAACCTTCTTACAGCAGTTAGGCTGTGTGATCACACCTGAGCCTTTGGAGGTGCAGGCCTCAAAAGTAGATAATTTCCTTCAATTACATAAAATCACAGAATATTCTGAGTAGGAGGGGACTCACAAAGATCATCAAATTCCAGCTCCTGGGTTTACTAAAGTTTCACATCAAACTGATGTTGACAGGGAAACTTCATAACAGGTATGAAAGCAATTTTTTTTCTGGAAATAACATTAATCAGCATCCTTAAGCTGAATATAAGATATTTCCAAACAAGTTTAGGAAGGCAGGAAAAGACAACATCACAAACAACACCTGGGAGTCAGGGAGAAGAATCATGTTCCCACTCAGGACAGGCTGAGAAGCTTCTCTGTTATTAGTCACCAACAAGTCTTCATGTGAAAAGGTAAAAGACAATCAGGTGCACTAATAATCCTGCTACATTAATCTTGCTCTTCAGGAAACTGCATGCTTTAAAAGGTGAGGTCATTTGCAGCTTGCAGGAGAGGAATGATGGAAGCAAATGGCTGTGTCTACTTTAAGAAGAATTTTTAAGAAGTACAGACACTAACTCCTGCGTGCCTGTGACTGGACTGCTCCAGGAAAAGGGCCATTCCCTCCTGAAAACCAGGCTGAATCTGCTCCAGAAAGGAAAAGTAGAAGTGAGTGAAGGCTAAGGTTGGATGCAGCGCAGGAGAGAGCTGAGTGCATTTGCTGTGTAGAAGAGAATAGAACAGGAGAGGGGGCTGTGCAGCAGGAAAAGTGCTTCTCTCTGCCCTGAAGATGAGAGATCACACTGGAACAGACAGAAACAACATGCTGCTTCTCCATTTCCTCACCTGACCCCAG
This sequence comes from Urocynchramus pylzowi, assembly GCA_013397555.1. Lineage (NCBI taxonomy): Eukaryota > Metazoa > Chordata > Aves > Passeriformes > Fringillidae > Urocynchramus > Urocynchramus pylzowi. The sequence continues at coordinate 1,581,800 of VZRH01008443.1, read as the reverse complement.
AAATTCACCCCATCCTATAGGCAACCCTGAGGCTCACAAGTGGTGGATTATTTCCAGCTCTGCCACTAACCTCCTTTGCAGTATTGGACAGATTCTCCCCTCCTGGTGAGGATAACTCTTAGATCAGAGCACAAGTGAGAGATGTAGAATCTCTCTGCACATTTATAAATAGCTCACCTGCACATTTCACAGGAGGGCAAATGCCAATGAGCAGCTTTAATGGCAGCCCAGACAATGACAATGGCAGCAGCGAAAACACTGCCACCTTTCTCCAGCGTGTCCTTTCTTCCCACATCCATCATATTAATAGGGACAATTAAAACCTGGGAGAAGCCCCAGGACACTGACAATTAGTGACTGTAGGCCAGGCCTGAAATGTAGTCAAGGATCAGTAGTTACAAGTCTGTGAAACAGGCTGGGCAAGCCATGAACTGAGCACACAAATGACACCTCAGGTCCTCGCCTCATCCTCCCCACGAGCCTGGACCACATCTCACACATTTGCTGTGGCCCTTCTCCTGCCCACGCAGCAGGCAGTGTTTTCAACTTGCCAAACAGTTTGGCACAGATCACAGCATGGGAGGGAGGAGAGGTTTTAAGGCATCAACAAAACAAGCCCAGCCTGGCCAGTGGAAGGAGAGGGATTCCTCACTTGAGTCACCCCAGGACCAACGCTCCAGGACTCCAGCGTTTGGGACACGCTGCAGTCAGGGCTGTGCCACTTGGCTGGATCCCATGTGCAGACAAACACAGAGCCACAGCCTCCCCTGTGCATGAGCAGTGCAGCCAGCACTTCTGTCTGTCTGTCCTGCACCCCACAGCACAGCCAAGGCCCACCCTGAGTGCAGGGACACAACGAGTTGGATCATTGATCTGCGACCACATCAGCAGGACTGGCTGCAAAGAAGGCTCTCTGAGGAATGTGCTTCTTATGCTGGAGTTTCTGCCCCAAATCCTACAAGCCAGCAAGGTCTTGCTGGGTCATCTGATAAGCACCATCTCCAGCAGAACCAGTTCAGGTGCTGCTGCTGGTTTCTTCCACAATTACTATGAATTTAGCTGATTTTAAGCAAATAGATTTTAAATTATTGCGTGTCTCTGCCCATTTGCCACTCTTGAAAAAAAAAAATCAACTGTAAAACACAGAAAGCTCTTTCAGTCCTTTAGCACACAGAGCACTTTTCTTTCCACTGGGGTCTCTAGCTTTGAAAGAATCAGCCTCAAATTAAACTAGATCCAGCCTGGCCAACAAAAAGGGACTTCTGCTGGAAGACAGGATTCAGGAGAGCTCAGTAACATTAGGATTTATAGACTGGTCAGAGCCCACAGAACCAGGTGCTGTAAGAATGAAGTAAGCAGCCTCTGCTCCACAGGTTTTTAAAAGCAGCAGCTAAATGCAGCAGGGAGAAGCAAGGGAATAATTAACCATATCATTACACCGCCATGTAGTGTCTGATGGAAATTGCCATCTTGAAGCAAACTGATTTCCACCATGATTGTTTGAGGGCTGAGGGTAATAAGAGTTTTATTTTATGCTTTCAAGAAAAAGCCTGGATGTACTTGTGAGAGCAGCGTGCAGGCAGCAGAGATTGCAGCATTTGGGGAGGGCTGATGGCCCTGCACAGTGTAATGAAGCATTAAAAAAAAAAAAAAAAGAAAAGCTGTTGCTGCAGTTCGGGAACAGATCAAAGGCCAGGAGCACCCCAGGAGTGAAAAGAGTAGCTGATAACAGGGTACAGTAACAGGGCTGATACATGGGTGCGACTCAGCCCTGAAGCACCTTGCTGGTGCAGATAGCGAGCCTGGGAATGAGTCACTGACAGATCAAATGCCTTGTAAATGGGACAACAGGGCTGTGCCTGCCAGCAGGCAGATGAGGCAGGAGAAATCCAAGGCTTTAGGCTCTCACAGCCTTGAAGAACCTCTTCGTGCTTCTGAAAAATTAAGCCTTGTGATGGAATCAAAAATATTCACCTGCTTCATGCAAGTCCCACCTGCAGATCCTGAAGCACTGTGCTGAGGTGCTGAGGCCCCTCGCTGGCATGGGACATTGCTGCCTCCCAGCCAGAGCTGAGCCCCAGTTCCAGCTGCCCTTCAGCCAGCACTTCATAATCTGCATGAAATGTCAGAATCTGCTTGGATGGTAAATGGAGAAATCCTGTGAAAACGCAGCTGAAGCAACGGTAATGTTAAAAACATTCAAAAAGGGAAAGAGGTTCTTCCATCACAGCCCCTCTGCCTAAATACCTCCAGATTTTTAGTCAGGATAATGGTTTTCACCTCTCTCACCTCCAAACTCCTGCTGGTGCCAAGCAGCTGCAGTGTTCTAGTACAAAACCCTGGCAGCAGGAGCACAACTTTGGGTTTCCAAATCACTGAGGGCAAACAAGGTGGTATTTTGATCAAGAGGCAGAGGTGTCCTTTAACAGCAGGAGAGGGTTAGGGACCAGCCTTTAATATCAACCTTTTTTTTTGGTGCTGATTTAAGCCCAGCACCACACAGGCCCATACTGTTGTGGAATGGAGTAAAATAAAAAATAAAAGGCACCAGATCTGTAAAATGGTTTCCATTTGGTGATTCTCTCCCTCAGACTCCTTCCAACCTATTATGTGTTTCACTAATTAGAGCTTTAAAAAAAATGCTGCAGCTTCACAGACTTGTTTCTCAAGCTTCAGTGCAGAATTTAAACAATGAGAAACTGAAGAAGCAGGTCTTGCTTTAAAGGTCAGCACCTAATTCAGAAGGAATCTGCAGAGGGCAAGAAGCCAGCAAGGAGTTCCCTGTTGCTCTATCACATTGCACCATGTTCCAGTGTACACCAGGAAACACCAACTGCTTTTGTTCCTAGATATCAGATACACACACACACACCACGTGTCCCTACAGGCTCTGTCACCACACCACACACCCTTAGCCAGACTGGGGGTGTCTTTGAGTATATCCCATCACAGTTGGGTTTGCTGTGCAGTTTTCTACCTGCCTAAACAGTCTCCATGCTGTTCCCCACCACAGTCAATGAGTGTTTGCAGTGATTTCATGCTCCTATTCACAGCTTTACTGATTATAAGACTGCAAAGTCTGCTGGTATCACAACAGCCAGGACATTCACAGTGTCACAGGTCCCCTACAGCAGTGCATTAACATCACTGGCTCTGTGACAGCATTGAGGGATCCCTACAAGGGGACCAGCAAGCAAGGCTGGGACAACTCGAGCACAAAACAAAAGCACCCAAAGGCTACCCTGTAAAACTGTGTGGTGCCTCACAGACTTGCTCAGTGCAACAAGCAGTTTCCATTTCAGACTGTTTCACTTCTAAAATGTCACTGCCTGAGCTCGTCCCTGCACAAACAGGGCTTTACACTCAACTGTTATGTCAAGTTTCCTCAGCTAACTTGGCTGCAGGAGAGAGTGAGCATTCAAGTGCCTGCCCCTGGGTGGGTCTCTCAGGGTGCTGCTGCAGCTTGACACTGAATATCCTGTTTGTTTAATTTCTCCCCTTCACCAGCAGCTCAGCCAGAGCCTCTCCAGCATCAGAAATACTTCTGTCCTTGCAGTCCATCTGTAGCTGAACTCACGTGTCAACACATCATCTATCTAAAATGACAGTAAAGAACTGTAACCAGTACAGGGAGAGAAATGATCTTTTAAAGAAGTGATTTTACCTACAACCACACACATTAAAAATGGATTAGTCATAACTGCAGGTTTTTTTCAGGGCTCTGTTCCAAATCTGACTCTATTGAATGGCTTCACTCTGCGCTTCTGCATCTGAGTACTTCCAGCCTGTTTTGAAGTTCAGCCTTAGCTTTCATTTCCCACAGGCTGCAGAGCTTGTTTCAGGAAGAAGGAACAACGTCCTTGCAGTTGTTTCATTTTCCAGCCCAGAGCTGTGGAGATGTGTTGCAAGACCCACAAGATGGTCTGAGCTGAAAACAAACCCACACAGTGAAGCAGAGGGGGCAGACCTGCTCAGCCCCTGGAGTCAGCTGTTCTCTCCTTTCAGTCCTGCTTCCCTTAACATACTGTTCCACTCCTTCCACGCTCACGTCATGCTGTTTCCATTCAAGGGAAACAGTGTGAAACTTCATTTTTGTATTCAGGAGGCCAGCGGGTACCCAGCTTCTGCTGCAGAAAAACAGTCATGGTTCAGCTCCTGTTCCCTTTGGACACTGGAATAACAACAGGGACAGACTTGCTGGAGGAGGCACAGCAGCAGCACAAGATCTGTTCACCTTCTTTCCCTTTCAGCCCCACCATGGTTTGTAGCTTATTGCAAAAATTAATACATGTTGAGGAGCTAATGGTATCCCTCCATCCCCCAAAAAGCTTGTTAGATACCCATCTAAAAAGCACCATGTTTGAGCTAAATATTGTAATTATGATTACTAATGTGCATGAGTCCCAGCTTGAAACCACGGGGAGCTGCCTCTTTGCAAATCACTGCTGACAGCAGGCGAACCTTGGCGGCTGCCCCAGCTTAAATCTTCTTTCTCGATGGACAAAAGCTGTGAAGGCAACAAAAATTCCTACCACAGACCAAGTCTAGAAGTCTATTGCAGGAATCTGTCAGCTGGTGCTTGTGAACAGACTCACACACTTCCTGTGCCTGCTAAAATCTGTTTTGAGTGAGGCTGCACAGCTACCTGAGGAGTCAAAAGCGTCTGTACATCTACTTTCTTATTTCTCCATTGCAACTGTACCCTGGAGGGGGGTTATGAATTTTTTCTCTACACAAACACTTTAAACCTCTCTGCTAAAGGCAACCAAACACAATTCATCAATATCTATAGATAAGAAATGTGATTTTCAATAATTCAGGGGGATTTTCACTATCTAGTTCCCAAGGCGCTTCCTTAAAATCCACCTATTACATTAAGATATAAATAAACTAGAAACAGGAAACTGGAAGAGACTGGGTGGGACAAGGAATACAAGGAAGGAAGGAAGGAAAGATAAAATCATTCAGAAAACACAAATTAATTCTTTGCAATATTATATGAATACTTGGTTCTGCAATATCACAGATACTCTTTTTTCATATAGTTAAGATATCCTTTGCCCCAACAGGGAGCTACATTAAATAGCAAGTGCCTTGCCCATCCAAAACATAAGGTTAGGGATACCCCTATAAACATTGTTTACAAATGTTCCTCTTGTCAGTGTTTGGTATCTTTAGAGGTAGAGGGACAAGACATTTCTCCCAGCAAGTAACCTTCTTGCCTCCAGTGGTGATGAGATTTCCTGCAAGACACCAATTTCTCTGCCCTCTCTTTGGTTAATCTAATTCAAGCCTACAAAAAAGCATTTACCCTGAAGTCTGTGGAGAGTGTTTCTGTTCATCTGGCAGACAGGACAGAAGCCCCTTCTTAAAATCCTGAGATTCAACTATATTAGCATCTCAAACCATTAACGTCAGTCAGAAAAAGAAAGAATGTTCTTCTCTTCCAAACCAGGAAGGTTGGATTCATCCAGGCTCACACACCCTCCTCACTCATGCAACAACTGCAAAGGCATTTTTTTCTAACTACTGTAGCCCCAGTTTTCATACAACTCCTTCTGTGCTTATGTACTGTAGAGTGGTCCAATCCTGTCATTAAATTTTGTCCTGATTTCCCATATTTATGATTAATAAAACCACATGAAATTGAAGATTTGGTGGCAACATAATGAACTTTAGGTCCCTCCTATAGTAATCTCTGAGTATTTATGTAACAATCATGGCTAGGACAGTACAACAAAGAGGGAAACAAGATCAGGGTGGAATTGGTGTTTTCCAAGTACATGGGATTTTGGCTGGAATTTCCCAACAGCTATAAACAACAAGGAAACCTCCAAGTTCAATAAGGCAGAGTCACTTCTTAGTTTGGCTGTGAGTGTGTGTTCCACCAGAACAATAGAATTGTTTCTCTTTGAGGGGAAACACTGCATTCACTGTTTAAATAGCAAAAGAGCTGTAAACACAGGACTGACTTTAAACAAGTTTATGGAAAAAAGCATAAAAGCATTCTCATTAAAAAGACAAAATATTCAAACACACCTACAGTAACATTGCTGCAGAAGTCTTTGCAATTCTCCATCACACTCTGTTTTTATTCTACCTGGCCACACCATGATCAAACCAAAAAGCCAGGTTTGATGTCACAGCATGACCACTTCCTAAAACAGTGGTTTCTCTTCAAAAAAGTATTTTTTTCTGTAACACAGAGTTTTCTTATGTCAGACATGCCTCAGGATACACAACATGATGCAGTCAGTAGAAAGCAACTATCTTCCACAAGGTAAGGCAATCAAACAACTTGTAACTGTGTGTAATATCTAACTGGCAACTACACAAACTCCAAGTTATCTAAAGGCAGATCTTAGGGATATTTATTCCCCCTCTTCAGTTTATTTCCTTCCCTTTTCTCCTTGCAGCTCCTGGTGCCCCACAGAGAATCACTCACTGTTCCCTTTCATTGTTCTCAGACAACTTTGTTCTGCTTCTCCCTGCAACTTTTCTAGACATGGCAATGCATGAAAAAATTGCCAACTGGGACTTCCAGGCTGAATAAGGTCTAGAAAAGGATGTGCCCATTCCTTCACCAAGCTGAAATGTGTGATCTTGTCCTTCAAGCAGTCTCAAGAGAGGTGCTGTCAGTGAAGCCTGTAAAAAATGCTTTGAGGACCAGCACCCCTCACTGTCAGTTATGCTGAGCTGCTGTGTCCAAGTGTTATTCTCACCTACTGGTAAACTCAAATTTCCCCCAAATTTCTCTCAGGACAGCTGGACTACAGAGCATGAGTAATTTAATGGCAAAGCATCCTCTTCTTCCTTTGCCACTTGGGATTACAATTAGTTCCTCCATCACTTGTGTACTTTTCATTAATTAGCTCAGCACAAATTAACAGGAGCATTTCCTTGAAATAATTCTAAAAGCAATAATGACATCTAATAAATTTCTTACTTTTTCCTACAAACTTTTTTTGCATTAGTAGGGGAAAATTATGCCAACTGACTTCATCCGGCTGTGAGGATTAAACCATCACTTATAATACCCTTTAAAAATGAGAAAGTGTCATTTAAATGTTAGTCACATGAGTAAGCAGTGAGTCAATATTCTGCATATTAACTGAATGCATTTGAAGTGCTGGAGTTTTTCTGAAGCCTGCCAAGATTGAGCCATAACAATTTCTTTTGTAGCTGGAGATCAGCCTGAATAAAAGACCTTCCTAAGATCCAGAAGGTGAAGATGAGAGTCATAGGCACATTATCTCCATTCCACTGAATGTCAACTTAGAGGAAAAAAAAAAAAAAAGCCAGAGAGGACTGAGCAAGAAGAAGGAGCTGTGATTACTTTTCAGGAAAGTAAATAAGGAAAACGAGATCACTGGTGCCATACTGCAATCTAAAAATTAATCCAAAATCCGCCAGTCCAACAGACTGATCTATCGGTTTGTCTCCTTCAAAGACCAACACTGAGCTCTGAAAGCTCATGTTAGAGACCTAAACGCTGCTTGTGTCCCCTACAATTGAAACTTTCCTTTATGCTGAATGTGATTTGTATCTGAGACATCAGACAGGGCTTTCTGGAATCCTAACCCCAGAGTCAGTCGTTGTTAATACAAAATAGTTGCCTGAAAGCATGAGCCTCCAAAACCAAGTGTTTATATGCAGATACCAGCACTGATCTTGACAAATCTTCTATCTGTTTCCTCCTTCCTCCTCTTCTCTGAACACAGAAAATACATTGTTACAATGAGGTAATAAATTTAGCCTGGGAGAGCGCCAGGAGATCCAGATCTGCTGTGCAGCACAAGAGCTCACTCACCAAGTGTGTTTAAGGAATACATACAACTTTCTCTCTGCTTTGGGCACTAGAATTTTTATTTCCCTGATTGTACACTGCTTCATTGTGTATATACAGAATGGTTTGGGTTGGAAGGTATTTTAAAGATCATCTAGATCCAACCAACCCCTGCCACAGGGGCAGGGACATCTTCCAATGCCCCAGGTTGCTCCAAGCCCCATCCACCCTGGCCTTGGACACTTCCAGGGATGGGGCAGCCACAGCTTCTGTGGGCACCTTCTGCCAGGGCCTCCCACCCTCACAGGGCTGAATTTCCTCCTAATGTTATATGCTTAAAGAATTTAAATTCCCGCAACTCCGCGATGCGCTCCCGGGAGCCAAACATCCTCCCGGCGCTTCCACTCCGCTCCCTGCCGTCGCCCCAGGGGCAGGAGCCGTGGNCATCCCACCCCGTGCAGCCCGGCCCCGGCGGTCCGTGAGGCACCGACAGGTCCCGGCGCCGGTCCCCGCCCTGATCCCGACCGCGGTCCCGGTCCCTGTCCCCATCCTCCGTCGTACCCCTGGTCCACATCCTCGTCCCCATCCCCTGTACCGAGCCGGTCCACATCATCGTCCCGGCCCCCATCTCCGCTCCCGTTCGCNGCCCCGCCGCTCGCTCCGGCCCTCAACCTCCCCGGCTGCGCTCTGCCTGGCGGGCTCCGCTGTGGCCGCGCCGGCTCGGCCCCACCGGGCAGGAGCCGTCATTACCGGCGGCACTACCGGCAGCGGCAGCGCCGGGA